>LOEQ01002209.1:138197-154505 GCA_001685075.1 Bramus lutescens | reverse complement strand
TGGATGGATGGATGGATGGATGGATGGATGGATGGATGGATGAACAGACAGATGAATGGATAAAGCAAATAATACTACAAGTAAGACATTTTTCAGTAGCAATTTCACTATTTATGGGTATGGTCTGGATTATATTTCCAAGGCTGGTACTACAACACATTTTACATGTCATTTCTCATTTTTGAGAAGAACAGAGTAAGTAGAACTTTCAGGAGTGGGAAGTTTGAAGATGGGTGTCACGTCATTAAAAAAAATCACTACTCATGAATTCGGTGATTTTATTTTTGGCCTTTATAGATAAGAAAAATAAAACAAAATGTGCCATAATTAGAGAATGGGCTGATGCTCAGTGGACATTCTTAGTGGAGCTCCTACAGTGTCAATGCAAGAATAGACACAGCTTCAGGATAATCCACATCCAGCCCCTAGTCATGTGGAGAAATGAAAAACCTCAAACTACTATGTTGTGTAAAGCCCTTTCCCCAGGACCCTGAATTTGATCAAGAACTCCAGTGCTGTAAGCATGGACAGCAGCATTTCCTGGGCATGAGATCAGCCAGTGTGCTTGTACACCCCTTGCAAAGCAGCCACTCTCTCCCCACCTCTGAAGAAAAACCTCCAGCAAGCTGCCAGGACAATCCCCAGAAGGACCATTGAGAACAATGCTTTCTCTCTCTTTAGCTCAAATATGAGTGGGTTCCCTTACAGAAGACAGCTTCTGGAATGTCTCGTTACTCTGTTCTTTACAGCTCTGTGTATAAAAGGCCTCTTCCAGCTTCACCACTCAGCTATCTGTGGGCCCTCCTCTCCCCACCCTTCCTTCCCTATGTCTTGAGACAAGCAGTCAGGCAATCCTATGTTTCTTCTTCCTACAGATGAGCAAAATCAGCAAATATTGAAGCTCAAATATTTCAAATACAATGGAAGTTATCTCTGCCAAGAAGTCCTTGCTCCCCACCCCCACTGCCATGGGCTCTGGAAGGACAAACCTCCTGCCCTAGAGAAGAGCCTAACTTTAGGCAGGCTACAGAGTTCTGGCCTGAGAGGTGTGAAGAAGTCTCCTGAAGAGCTTTAAAGAAAAAAACAAACAAACATATTTCTATTATTACTTGTCTGATAGTGGAAAAGAAAGAAAATTCCTCAGAAAAAGAATCACTTTGTCCAAAGCCTAAGCTTGAGACATTAAAAATAAAGCTAGCAGGTGATAAAGGCATAAAATTGATCACAATCATGTTTATTAAAAAAAAAAGTAAATCAAAGTTCTAATAGTAAGCAAAGTATAGTGGTTCACACCTGTAATTCTAGTACTTGAGGCACGAGACAGGAGGATCACTGCATGCTCGAGCCCAGCCTAGGCTACAGAGTGAAATGTTGTCTCAGAAAAACAAAACAGAACAAAGGAGTTGACAGCCCAGCACAGATCCTCGTACATCCATGTTACTCTACGTTAATCCCACTAACAAAGATATGAACGTGCCCATCAGCTGACAGATGAATAAAGAAAAGTAGCTTCTGCACACAATATAACTTACCTAGTTGTTTAGAAAAAAAATGTTAAGAGTTGCCAGAAAATGGATGGAACAGGAAACTAATGTGATGCAGCCCCAGAAAGACACAATTCCCACGACTCTTTCTCATGTGAGGATCCTAACGTTTAATGCTTGTTTGTAGGCAAAAAGGGCTTGCAAGAGTGGCTACAAACTATCAAACTAGACAGACGACCGCGAGAGGGAAACAAGAAGCGTGGAGAGCAGAGAAAAGGTCAAATGTGATGTGATGTGAAAATGATGCTACTGGGGGTGGGAGGTCACTAGGGAGGAGGGGCGTAAAGAAGAGGGGGAGAGAAATAAAAAACAATTGTTTGAAAATGCCACAATAAAATCTAATCCTTTTGCTAGCTAATAAAAATTTTAAAAAATCGTTCATTAACTTTAAAAGACTATAGGTAACACTTATTTATATTGAAACACCGAGAAAAGCTTTCCTCTCAAAGCCTTTCTTAACTCTTGTTGGTGTAGGCAAGAGTCCTCCCCTGTCTGTGCTCCCTCACTCTGCTGTTTAAGACATTTCTTTTTGGTTTTTGTTTTCGACAGGGTTTCTTTGCATAACAGCTCTGGCTGTCCTGGAACTCACTTTGTAGAGCAGACTAGCCTCAAACTCACAGAGATTCACCTTCCTCTGCCTCTCAAGTGCTAGGATTAAAGGTGTGCACGACCATCCTGGCTAACAATGTCTACTTACATTCTTGGTCAGCACAGAGGTTTCTCTTGCTAGACTTCAGACGCTCAAAGTCCAGACTCATACTTTCTTCCACGGAATTCCCAGCTCCTGGGAGCACCAGCGTGTTTGAAGGAACAGGACGGGACATTCCTCGCTGTCAGTTCACTCCACCATAGCCCTCTAAACCTCATCTGCATCCACATTTATTTCTTTGTCTTTCTCCGCCTCAGCATCATCACAGTTTGCATGGCAACAATCCCTGGTACATAGTAGCTTCCCTGGAAACATGGGACTGCATGCTCCCAAGGTCCGGTTGAAGAGCAGAAGGAGGGAGCATATGAGCAAGGAAGTCAGGACCACAAGGGGTGCACCCACTGAGACAGTGTGCCTGAGCTAATGGGAGCTCACCAACTCCAACTGGACTGGGAATGAACGAACATGGGATCAAACCACTCCCTCTGAATGTGGCTGACAATTGGAGCAGACTGAGGGGCCAATGACAATGGCACTGGGATTTGACACCACTGCATGTACTGGCTTTTTGGGATCCTAGTCTCTTTGGATGCTCAACTTCCTAAGCTTGGATGTAGTGGGGAGGGCCTTGGACTTCCCACAGGGCAGGGTGCCTTGCCCTGTCTTAGGACTGGAGGGGGAGGGGGTAAGAGGGGAGCAAAAAGCAAACTAAAATTTATAAGAAATTAAAAAAAAACAAGAGCACCCCAAACACTGGAAGCAAAGGTCCTATAAGTCACAACTCTTGAGGTCCATTGTGAGATACACTTGTTAGCAGGGCATCAAACAGGAAATATAAATTTATTTTTAAAATCTGCTTTCTAACACACATACTGGAATAGAACTTTCCTAGGAGTTGACATACCCATAGGAGCTGACAATAACATTAACACAAGTAAAGAAAAGTAGAGGTGAATGACAGTGAACAAATGGCTTGGCTTAGTCACTTCATAATACGGAGAGACATGGAGATGCCCACAGCAGTCACCCTGCCCAAGCAAGTGCAAGGCTACCCAGTTTTCCGAAGGCCACGCTCTTATTCTACCTCTTTTCCAGTTTGGGGGTGGATTTTATGGATTTGCTTCATTTTGACAGTAGGCACTGAACAGGGAGTGGGACAGGAGCAGTACCTCCCGTCAGGAAGGTCCTGAAAGGTTAGAGGGAATCAGTCAAGAAGGTCCTGAAAGGTTAGAGGAGTGACACCCGGTCCTAAGACTGATCCTAATGGGCATCTCAGCAGAGGCTGCACTATCTCTTCCAGGATGAACCAACCACCGACTCTGAAGAAGAAATTCTTGTCTCTGAAGGTAAGATCTTTCCTTTCCCGCTTAGTCATAGAGCTCCTGAGTGTCTAATAATTAAGAAATCTAAAATATGTTTTTAAGGATGAAAACTCCTGCCACCCACTCTCTTCCTGTCTTTAGAATTAAAGAAAAACAAAAATAAAAACCACATTCAGTGATTTGGAATGTGGGCCTCCTTCTGATGAGGCGCTAATGAGGCCACGTCTCCTCTTCATTAATTATCTTTTGAGACATAGAGAAAATCTTACTCATTGTCAATTAGGAAGCCACAAATTGAGGCAAGCTGGGTGGCATACTCCTGTAATCCCAGTACTCGAAGCTGGAGGCAGGACCTAAAGTTCAAGGTTAGCCTCTGCAGCAGACCCTCAAACTGAGTCAAAATACACCCTTCCTTCTATTAAGGTGCTTTTGACGGGATATTTAATTATAGCAGACAGAACAGTAATTACTGAACGCATTCTGAAAACTACTGAGTTCTGAGTAAACAAAGATTCTGTTTATGTCAGCAAGGAAATTAAGGAGCATAACAATGCCAGTGAGGATATGAAAAAATAATGTACTATGAATAATTGGATTATCTTTTGATATTATTGTTATGGGATGCAAATTCATAATTAATATTAGGTTAATATTTAAAATGCAATGTTGGGATGAATAATTCATGTCATGCCTTTATTTTTAGTATTACAGGAAAATATCAGAATTGTTTACTTCAGTAAGATGATCTGCTGTGACTCAAAGAGTGCCATGAAACCAGGCTACAGTGACAAATTAAGTTTTAAGAAGCAACAAAAAAAAAGCTCCATTTTCTTGGCTAAGTAAAGCTGATCAAGCAGAAGCACAGCTGGTGCAGGACAATGGTCTATATTCTGTCAATTATGTTTTAAACAAACACTGATTGGCCAGTAGCAAGGCAGGAAGTATAGGTGGGACAACCAGACAAGAAGTAGAGGTGGGTCAATGAGAACAGGAGAATTCTGGGAAGAGGGAAGTTCCCTCTGCAGTCCTGTCCAGACACAGAAGAAGTAAGATGTGTCTATGCCGCTGAAAAAGGTACTGAGCCATGTGGCTAACACAGATAAGAATAATGGGCTAACGTAAGTTATAAAAGTTAATAAGAAGCCTGAGCTAATGGGCCAATCAGTTCATGATTAATGTAGACCTCTGTGTGAGTTCTATGGGACTTAACCACTGCAAGAACTGGGCAAGACAGAAACCTCAGACAACACACCACATAATGCAAAATTAAATTACGATGTAGGTAGGATTTTGGTTTTCCAAATATAAAATGGAAAAAAATCTAAGCTTTGGGGATGTGGCAAAATGGAAAGAACACTTGCCTAGCATGCACTAGGCCCTGGGTTCCATCCCCAGCACTGCAAATCATTATCACCACCACCACCATTATCATCACCATCAAGAGTGTTAATAAAATAAATTCCCATAATTGTATTTGTAACAGGTGTTAGTTAGCCTCAAGTTATAAAAGGCAATTTTCTTTGAAGTTTGTAACTCTAAATTTTAGTCTCTATATCATCATCATGGGGAAAAACTTGAACTAAACAAAATCTTCTAACTTTAGCATTAAAAAAGTTGTTCCTTATGTTTTCAATCCTTTTGAGCCTTTTCTATTTCTGTGTGTGGTTTGTGTGGTGTATACGTGTGCACTTGTTTGTCTGTGTGCCACATATGTGGAGGCTACACATCAAGTCAGCTGCCTTCCCCTGTCTGTCTCCATTTTAGTTTTTGAGACAGGGTCTCTTCACAGAATCTGGAGCTCATGGATTAGCTAAACTAGTGGGCCAGTGAGCTCTGGAGATCTACCTGTCTATAGAGACACACAGACACACACCATATGCACACAGACACCCACCACACACACGCATACACACACCATTCATACCACACACACATACACACATACTACATACACCCACCACACACACACCACTCATACCACAAACACATGCACAACACACACACACACACCACACACACACCACAGACACATATACATATCACATACACACACAAAAATACACCACACACACACACACACACACACACACACACAGAGTCCAGAACTGGAATTCCAGAAGTTCACAGCCATGAATGGCTATTTAATGGATGCTGGGTATCCAAACTCAGATCCTAATCCTTTACCAGTAAACACTTTACCCACTAAGCCATCTTCCCAGCCCCTTCTTCATTTTGATGAAAAGGGGGAGGAAATGAGGTCTGGCTAGCATTCCTCCATTAGAGAGTTTAAGCAACTGATTTGGGGTCTTAATAGTTTTGCTAAGTTGTGCTTATACTAAAATTAAGCCTGCTTCGGACAACTAAGAGGGTAAGGCCTCACTTACCAACAGAACTCAAACTAGAATCTACAACTAGGAAAGAGTGGTGTGCGTGTGTGTGTGTGTGTGTGTGTGTGTGGGTGTGGGTGTGTGTGTGTGGTGGGTGTTCCAGCTTACAGATTTAATCATTGTTTCTAACACATTAAGAAATGGACTGTTAGAGGAATCAGAGGCTGGAGAGGGACATGGCTACCATCTCTGGTCACACATGCCTTCATTGCTGAGAGGAGCCTAGCTGAAGAAAGTACCCAGGCCTCTGAGCACACAGTGGGCCTCACAGGAAGGGCTGTGTACTTCATCCTGTGCACACACACTCTCTCCAGAGGAACAACATAGATGATCATGGTCTCACTTGTAACACTGAGAACAGGACGCTAAAAAAGGAGTCCCCTGAGAAACTGTCGACCAGTTCAGTCTCCAGAGTTTCTGGAGTTTATTTGAGGATAAGCCAAAGTGTTGCCGTGTTCAGATGTTGAGAGGAAGAACGTTTTTAGGCTCCTAAGGTGTGATACCCAGTTCGGGCTTTAATAAGAAACACGGAATCTCAAAGCAGTCCTCACATTTAGTGTGTGCACTAATCACCACAGGAGCTGCTAAAGGCTGCCTCTCAAAGTTGAATGCCTGCCGGGGAAACTGAAGGAGGGCGGGATGGAGAAAGGATAGACTATTCAAGGCTACATTCAGATGGTGGGACAATGTCTAATGCTCTGTAGTACAGTAGCCTAACTATCGTTGACAAAATTAACTGTCTGTTTCATGACAGCCAGGACAGTGCCTTCTGGATTTCCTCAACACAAAGAAAAGATAACTGCCTGAGGCCATAGCCATGCCAGCTACCCCAGCTGATCTTCATGTACATGAACACACTGTATTCCATTAAAAAGTACAGAAATTGTGTGATCACTGAAAACTGCTGCCTCTGGTGTGGCAGGTCTAGGGAGGGCCTGGGGAGCTGCTGGCTTTCTAACACAAGCCCAGATGCTGGCCAGGGCAGCTTCTTCAACCGGAACCGCCCTTTAAACAGCAAAGCTGTAATTAGGGATCCAGAAGCCTGCCACGGATAAGTGTCAGATAACCCTGGTCTTCCCCAGAGTCAGAGGGAAGAGGGCTAATTTGAAGAACAGGCCAAGTGAGAGGGCATGCAGCCCCCTGAAAGCCAAGAACCATGCACTCTCATCTGATAATGAAGGACAGGCTGTTAGAATAGCTCGTTCATCACATAGGGCAGGACGATGTGACAGAATACAAGGCTGAACTAAAGGCTCCTGAGCATACAGGGTTCTGTTCTGTTCAAGACGGAGTCTTTCCAGTGAAGTCCAAGATGGTCTCAAAAGTGACATCCTCTTGCCTTATGAGAGCTGTATTACAGGTGTGCACTACCATGTCTGGCAACCTGCAAACTTTAAAGCTCAGCTAAGAAAGTCTGTACAGTTTGGCCCATATGTTTCAGCTGCGGGTTCTACTGATTTCCTCTCATTCCGTTCCAGCAGGGACAGATTAGAGCTTCCCATTGACCTTCCCAAGTTTTCTTGCTGCACAATTGATTAATTGAATGTATTTATACTCAGTCGTATTTCTCAGGTAATTGACACAATTTATATAATAAAGCAGAAATTTAGGACCAACATGACTAGATGAGAAGGGGAAATCAAGTAAAGGATGCAGATATGTTGATCAAAAGTTGTGGCCAACTGAAAAGAGTTGTTTTCATCTTCTGTGTGTGGGCACTTATACCTGCACACGTTTGTGCACCAGGTGGAGAGAAGAAGGCATGGGATTCCCTGACACTGGGGTTACAGGTGGTTGTCAGCTGCTGTGTGGGTATAGGGAATCAAACTCTGGCTCTCCGCAAGTGCAGCTGGCGCTCTTAACTACTGGGAAATGTCTTCACACATTGTTATGATGTTTGAGGTTCAAAGGAAGCTCCAAATTTCATACAATATATTATTATTATCACTGCTACTATACATACTGAGGCTGCTATTGACAACAATGTCACAGGTGCAATTCTTGCCTGTTGTAAGAGGCCACGTCAATCTCTGGTTCCTGTGACATATAAGCCAGTTTTGATTTTAGTCATAGAGTAATGGAGGACATCATTTGTGTGCTCAGCTGGGCACGGCGCTTCACATGTCTACAATTCTAGCACTAAAGAAGCTGAGGAACAAGTTCCAGGCCAGTCTAGACCACATAAGAAAATTCTATCTCACCAAATTTAGAGGGGGAAAATGTACCTTAAACAGAAAAGTTTTTGAGAAAACCAAATAGAAGTAATTATAAGAAAACATCAACTCACAAAAATAGTATCAATGATGGCAAACAGAAAACACCACTCATGGACCAGTTATCTGACATGTGAGCTGTGCCAAGAGATTATTATCACAACCTCCCATTTAAAAATATATTTGAATTAAAATATGATCAATTCCCTTCTCTCCTTTCCCTTTCCTTCCACCATGCTCCCAAGTCTTCTCACTTTCAAATTGATAGCCTCATTTTCTTTATTATTGTTTTATATATTTACATATATATAAATACAACCTGTTGAGCCAATTGTTACTGTTTGTGTATACGTTAGTTCTAGGTTGACCACTTGGATAACCAATCAGAGGGCTCACTCTTGGGAGAGGCCAGTCCTCCCTCAAGCAGTCGTCAATGGCCTGTAGTTCTTTGTCTAGGTGTGGAACCCTGTGTGGAGGGGAGAAAATCCCAATTCTAACATAAAGAAACTGTGACATACAGAGGTTAAAAGCCATAGGCACCAGAGTACCCTCTAGCCCGAGCAGTTAGAAGATGGAAGAGGATTGGGAGCTCAAGGACAGCCTCAGCTACACAGCAATTTTAAGCCAGCCTAAACTACATGATATTCTTTTCTCAAAATATAAAATAAAACACTAAGGTTGAGACCCTCTGCCAAAAACGGTTGGTCAAGTGATGGCTTGAAGACAGGGTCTCAATGAGCTGCTTTCAATCCTCCTGTCTCAGCCTCCCCGACAGATGGGAAAGCAGAGATACATATCCTCACTGTGTCAGGCTAGAGCTAAGCTATTGAATCTGGGTATCATTTTGGGAAGCTATCTTCTGAATTTATGAAGTTGAATTCCAAGGAGCTGCACACAGTGAGCTCAACTTACAAATGCATTCTCTACACGTGGTAGACAATCTGAATAATTCGAGAGGAGGGGCATGCTTCCCTACAAAGCACGTGCTCAACTTGTCATCCAAATTATGCTTCAAAAAACATAGAGCACAGTCTCAATTGGTGACAAAACTGATGGCTCTGAGCCGCTCCAACATGCAGCAGCAGCCAGCAAGCTTGCATGGGCTTCTGGGGAATAGGCCAAATTAACCCAATTTCTTTCTGTAAAAGCATTACTTGATTGGTAGACCAGAGAATAGCCATCAGTCATACTTTATCCTGATTTTAGACCACCTGATGACACCCTGAACTTTCTCATAATGCCATTTGAATCTGTCCCTAACAGTGAGTCCCCCCACCCATGGTGTATATGTGCTCATGGGTACATGAGCAGGTGTATACACCTGTACTGGTCATGATTTAATGACATCTTCTTCAATCAATTCTGGGCCTTACTTTTTCCTTTCTGAAACAAGGTCTCTCATTGGGCCTAGAACTCACAGTTTTAGCTAGACTGACTGTCCATGAGCCCTCAGGATCTTTCTGTCTCTACTGTCTCCTTCAGAGCTGGGGTCACGGGCACATGCTTTTATATGGATGATGATGGGGATCCAACCTCAAGTCCTCATGCTTGTGCAGCAGGTGCTGTACCCACTGAGCACCTCCCCTGCCTTCTAAAGATATCTTCACCAACATTTATTAATGATTTGGACGAGATAGAAGAAGATATGTCTTAATCCCGGCACTCAGAAGGCAAAAGCAGGTGGATCTCTGTGAGTTCGAGGCCAACCTAGTCTACAAGAGCTAGTTCCAGGACAGGCTCCAAAGCTACAGAGAAACCCTGTCTCAGGAAAAAAAATAAGATATGTCTATATATTTTTTCTTATAAAAAAGATATATGTCTATGTCCACAGGTGCTTCCCCAACACTGGACACACAGTACAGGCTCAATAAACAGAAGTTATAAAGCACTTGTTACACAACTACCACAGCTCATGGATCCCAGCTGATAACTACATGATCAAATTTCCTCGGCTTGAAAAATCTCTACCTATTGTAAAAGGATCAGGGGTGTCTACCTTACTGCAGCGGTTAGAATGAGAAAGGTTCCCACACAGGCTCATGTAAGTGAACACTTGGTTCCCAGTTAGTGGTGCTGTTTGGGAAGGTTACAGAACCATTAGGAGAAGGAGCTTGCTGGAGAAAGAATTAACACCGGAAGCAGATGTTGAGAGTTATAGACACACACACACACACACACACACACACACACACTAAACCAGGGAACTTTTAAGAACTTCTAAGTTAAACACCCACTCTTTCCTTTGCTCAATTTGCATTACTACAGTCTGTCTTTAAAATAAATAAATTTATTTTTATTTGTGTGTGTGTGTGTGCCTGACTGAGTTTATGTGCACCACAAGAGTACAAGTACCCAAAGAAGCCAGAGGGCACGGATCTTCTAGAACTGGAGTTACAGACATGTGAGTTACCATGTGGGTGTTAGGAACCCAACCTGGTTCCTCTGCCAGAGCCACAGCACTTGTGACTGCTGATCCATCTGTCCAACCCCCATAGCCTTGCATAGCTGACTCTGTAGCATTATAATGTATGTACAATGAAAGGTCCCATTTTAAGTGTACAGTTCTAATAATACTGAAATTTTATATGTTTTGCTAACTACAGCCATAGATAAAATGTAGAGAGCATTCTACTCCCACCCTAAAGTTCCCATGATCCACTCTTCTCCATTTCGCTCAGTTCTAGGCCTCACTTTCAACCCAAGCACTGGTAGGAAACTCTGACATTTCCTACAAGCAACTACTAGGAGAAATGGAATAAAGGTTCCCAAGGACACGGTGGACCAAAACCAGTAAAGATAATGTCCCCTCAGCCAGGATCTCAGATATGACGGGAGCTTGTATGCTATGGGTCCCAAGGCCCTTATTCTCTGCCTAGGATACTTAAACACCACAGCATTTATTCTGGGACCTGAATTCTAGATCTATTTACAAAGACAAGTTGCGGGTGGAGAAATCCACAGACTAGCATCCTTTCTTCCAAGTACAACAGAGAAGAGTGAGACAGAAACAAGAGAAGGTAAAAGGAGAGAAGGTAGACGGATTAGATGCTGGTTATTGATCAGCCAGCCCAGCTGACAAGAGTGCCTCAAATACGGGCTTCATTTAAGTTTTGTCTGACAAAGAGCTAGAAAGATCTTTACCAAGAGATTGACAAGATAAAAATAGTATTCAAAAAATCATTATCCTTGAGCTTGATGAAAATAAGGAGTAATAGGCAAGCCCAAGAAGTGGCTGCGCTTGTGAATTATTAAAGGTCTGAGTTAAGGTGACAGAGGAAAACAGAAGCAAGGTGGAGAGACCCTTGAGAGCTGGTGGGTGTCTGGGCATGTGGAAGACAAGCAGACAGAAACGGCAGTCCCCACTCTTCAGGCTCTGGGGTGGCATCCACCATAGGAAAGGATCTATGTCATTGGATTTTCTAAATCCTAATCTAGACAGCCCAGTGAAGATTCCTCTCAAGGCTCTAACAGTATGAGTGTAAAAAATAACGTGGCCAAAAGGTCAGAGAAGCCCAAAAGGCCAAAGGTCCAAGCCAGAGAAGTAGGCTTTAGGGGTGCTTGCTTTCAGACGAGAAGGATAATCAAGAAGGTAAATGGCTCCTTCAAATCTTCTCACATCTCTGGATCTAGACAACCACAACTTACCTCAGTCAATATAGCTATGTTTTCTTAAGAGTTCTAAGTCAGTACAGTCAGTGTAGTCACAGTTACGTGCATATGGCTTCTTCCACTCAGCACAGTGTTGTAGTTCCCAGAAAAAGAAAAGCCTGGTCTACAGTGTGAGTTTCAGGACAGCCAGGGCTACACAGAGAAACCTTGTTTAGAAAAGAACAAATACAATACAATACAATACAATGTATTCTCAGCAGGAAATCAGGAGTTAAGAAACCCAACAGAAAGCATCTGATCCCTGTAACACTGTTTCCCCCACTTCATTCTAACCTGCCTATGAGTCCTACCTTTATTTCTGACTTTACTTGCTTTATAAGTAATGAAATCTCATGAGGCCATTGCCACAGTGAAACATGTTTTTGATGAATCCATATTCTCAGGCCATGGGCACTCATACTTGGCTCAAGAATGAACTATAACATATTCCCTTTGTAAGAACTGTGCTATTATTGCATTAACAATATTTTAGAGGGTCCTTCATCCTTAGAGATATTCTTCCAGATAAATGTAGAACCCACTAATCATCAGAAAGTTGGATAAACTGTCCCAATGAAAAAAGCAATCAAGGCCCACAGTCCATGGTGACAATTTACTACCTTTAGGTCGAAGAATCTGTGGGCAATCTGCCTGAATGAGATAATTTCAGCCTTAAAATTAAAATATTGCAATTACAGTGACTACCCAATCTATGCACAATGGCTATCATCAGAGACATTGTCCTGCTCCCCACCAGTGGCAATCCCAGCCTATGCTGTCTCCAGCTGCTTTCTTAGGCATGGAGCTACACAGTCACATGAAAGCCCGTGCTCAGGAGGACCCTGAATTCTCATTTGTATTGGGTCCCGCAAGCTATGCATCTGGTCTGGTTGACATTATTCCAGCATAAATGTATGGGGCCCCATAAGCTATGTACCCAGTCTGGTTGATATTATTCTGGCATAAATATCATTTCTAATCACTCTCATAAAAGTAACCAACCTGATTCTTGGTCACTAGGTCGCTTGCTTTTATATGTTTAAGAAAGTGAGCTGTGTGGCTCAGCTCTAGCAATCCCATGTCTTTCAAAGCTATCAAAGTCCTTCACGTATAAGTGGTAGAGAACTGTGGTACAGACTGGAAAGTTCAGAAGGCCACAGGAACACTGGGAGAAAGGAAAGCACCATGTCTATGCCTATGCAAATGAGGTGTTTAAAGGAATATTGGCACCACGGGAGCCACTTTAAAATCCACTTTTTTTGAGTCTCCAGAAAAGCCTCATCAAGTGAAAATAAACTGCATGCACATTTTGATACATGCGCCATTAAACACATGTACCTCACACCATGCTAATGGATCTTAATTTGGCTCGCTTCTTAAAAGAACTATAAAAAATAAGTAATGCATATATCTGCAAATTGACAGAGCTTTGATAAATGATTTACAGTTCAAAATTAGGATACCTTATGGCTCACTTTTTAATTTTTTTAAAATTTATTGTGTGTTTGTCATGCATGCCAAGTCAAAACTGCTCAGTGGGTAAAGGCACTTACTGCCAAAACTGGTTACCAGGGTTCATTTCAACCCCTGGAGTCAACAGGGTAGGAAATACATACTTCTAACAGTTTTATTGAGGTTTACTTATATAGAAAAACTGAGCTTAAATGTGTACAATTTGACAAATTTAAACATGCATAAGCCCATGATAGAATCACCATACATATACTTCTGTAGCCTGGAAAGATGGCTCAGAAGATCAAGAGTAATGACATAAATTTAATATCCAAGACCTACAGTAGAAAGAAAGAACCAAATCCCAAAAGATGTCCTCTCACCCCATATGAGCACCATGGCCCCCACACATATGTGCATGTTCATATACACAATAAATAAAATATTAAATAAATATGTATTTATATTGAATCACCAGTTCCAGAGAGAAAAATACCTTGAAAAATATATTTTCATGAAAACCAAGCAAAATAATGCCTTAAGATGGGAAGATACTCTCTAGGCCGAGACCCCCATGAGGAGCTATTGGCAGTTGACAGCTAGCTCTTGGGGGTGGGGGGGTCATTATCTTTCCAGGGTGTCCTCACTGGTAGGTATCCAGTGCTCTACCAGAGGCGCCACCCACACACATGCACACATGTGACTGTTTCTTGGGCTTAGCTGGTTATCAAAACACAAAGAAAGAGATAGACAGACATGGGGTTGGGAAGGCCAACTGGGGATATGGAAAGATTGGAGGAAGAAATGGGGGGTTGATGATAATTCATTGTATACATGTATGAAATTCTCATAAAGAAAAATTATGAAAAAGAATAACTGTGGTGGCATGTCTAGATGGAAGTTTTCACAAAAATCACATTTTTCTAGGACTAAAGCCTCAGCTGTGCTTTACGTTCTACATTAAACACACTGGGAACTTCCCATCATCTCCTTTGGTGGTGGTTGCATGTGACCAACAGCCTTGCTTTGAAACAGTGTGTTTGTGTGTGTGTGTGTGCGTGTGTGTACATTTAAACACACAGCAGATTTCCTTTTCCATTTAGTCTATTAAAATTAAAAATGTCTATGGTTCTAAATAAAAAAGGATAACTTTCACTATGAGAATTTGGAAACGGATCTTCACTGTTGGTCAAGCATTCAGAGGTCAGCATGCTGAGGGTTACCTGGTGCTCAGAGGTCAGCGTGCTGAGGGTTACTTGGTAGGTTTGGTTTTGGGTTTCTATTTTGATTTATGCTGCTGGTCAGTCAATGAGAGGACTTGTGCATACTAAGCAATCATTTCTCACTGAGCAGCAACCTCAGTCCTGGATATTTAAAAAACATTTTGTTGGGTGTGGTGATACATGCATTTAATCCCAGCTCTTGGGAGGCAGCAGCAGGCAGATCTCTATGAATTTGAAGCCAGCCTGGTCTACAGAGTAAGTTCCAGGACAGTCAGGGCTGCACAGAGAAACCCTCTCTCAAGAAAACAAAATGTTATCATTAAAGTACTTTTTGTTAGAAGAAAAAAAATACTATTGTTAATACAGAATAAAGTAAAAATGCATAATTTCTGGGATTAAAAGTATAAGCTTTATAGAATGTTACTTTATGCACCCCATATTGTAAGAGAATGGATAAAATTCAGTCATAAAAATGAGAAAAAAGAAATTAAATATTCATTCTTAGATACAGATTTTATTTTTGACATTTAGTGGCCAAGCCCACAATTAAGATAGAGGAAACCTCAGTTTAGGCATGATATATGATGTATAGTGTTTGCCTACAGACAAAGGGCCCTGGATTCCATTAAGACTGAAGGGAGGGACAGAACACAAGAGGGTCAGGGAGAATAGTTTGTTTCCCAGCACGCCCTCCATCTGGGCCCAGCACCTTTTGTGGCATACCTCTGCCTTCCAGATGACCTCTGTGAAGACGGGTGGACAAACAGGGACTAATGTTGGATATCTCCGGATCTTAAATTACAGTCCATTTCCCTCTTTTGTCTAAATTCTCGTGAGAGTCTTTTGAGGGGCTGTGGGGGTGGCTTTCTGGGCTCGTAAAGAGAGGTGAGTCAGTAGGTTTCATTTGTAAAAACAACAAGATACATGATGTCCAGAGAAAATACCAGAGTCCTCAGTATGAGGGGGAGAGTCTTTACCTTCTGAACAGAATTGATCTAGAGCTGGCTTATGCCCCACGTGAGGGCTGCAGCCACAGCAAGGCTGTCTATGGCTGCATCCCTAAAGATGTGACTATATCTCTTCTGATTCCCCTTCTGCTATCATCCTTCAAGGCAGGAACCTTGAACCCTTGATGGCATGACTCCCTGTATGCTTGGGTAGCACAGGTTTGCTCCAGCCTCCAGCAGAACCACAAACACAAGCTGACATGAGTTCTCTCCAGAAGGACTTGAGTCCCAGAGCACTGCAGACACATAGGCTTTCTACTGAGATGAGGCTCATGGATTTGGGGTAACACAACAATGACAGTGACTAGGGCTGCGGCACCTGCCCATCTGCTCTCTGGCATGACTGGAGCAGAAATTCATCTGGGTGTGAAGTCTTCTCAGTAGAGGGAGCTCATTCTGAGGCCTAGGGAATTCCATGATCTCTGCCTGCCTGGAGACAAGTGAGCTAATGCCCTCTAGGGAAAATCCAAGTGTCACCACCACTCCCACATTTATCTGACTCCCTGTAAAAATGGCTCCAGCTCTCCAGTAAGAGAAACTGAGCAACAGACAGTATACTCGAGTCTCTGCTCTGCTATGCAGACACAGAACTATAACCATATGGGAAGATGTTTCTTTTTGCTAGTAGAAAACAAAAAGCCACAGAAATATAATTTGCTTCAAAATCCTTCAGTAAGCTTTCATTTTGGGTATTCTTTCAGAGTAAATATTTATTTTATTACCATATAAGACCATAGTAGTGACTATCAGCTCACATAATCTGCCAAGACTCATACCAAGCACGTAAGACTTTCTTTTGTTTTTGTTTTTTGTTTTTCTAGACAGGGCTTCTCTGTAGCTTTGGAGCCTGTCCTGGAACTAGC
>LOEQ01002209.1:119600-133829 GCA_001685075.1 Bramus lutescens | reverse complement strand
GGTTCTGTGGGGGGGAATAATGGTTCTATGTGTGGGGGGAAGAATAATGGTTCTATGTTGGGGGGAATAATGGTTCTATGTGGGAGGACAAGTAAAAGAGGAGACTTTTAAAATCTTCCTTTTTATATGAACCATGCAGATGTATAACATACTAAAATTAAATTTAAAAACCACAGAAACTTTACTCCGCTTCATGGCATATTCACATATGTACTCTTATAATAGCAAAACTCATAGGTGGTGAGTTCTGGAACACTATATATGGTCTAGTGTGTATTCAGGCCACTTTAAACCAGTCTAGCATTCTTGAGCTCACATGAGCTATGATTACCTACTTAAGGACTATCCAAGACAGGCCTAGGTAACATACTGTCATGGAGTGGGGAGGAGCTTACAAGCCCCACGTCCCCCAAGGTCTAGATGCAGTTCACAGTCACTACTGGACAGAGATACTTTCTTCAGTAGTGTAGCCACTAGGGAAGGTGCCTAGTATGCTCCTGAAATAATCTGTCACACAGGTGCTTATAGGCAACTCTGATGAAATGTACTGGGTCACAAACAAAGATGTGAACACAGAAAGGGAACAAATTGAAAAAGTAGAGAACCAAGAGAAATAGGAGGAGAAGACAGAGTGAAGAGGGCTGAATATGACCAAAATATATTGTATACATGCATGAAAATGATATGATAAAACCATTATTAGTTTACCTCAGAAAAGACAGTCTACAGGCAACTTTTATATCTCTGTGGACTTCCTGAAAATGATTTCATAAACCAAGAGAGCTATAAATGTCTTCTACACTCCCTCAAACTGAGATTTTATTTGTAGGTGTAAAAGAGGCCAGAATTCAAAAGACAAACAGCGTGAGGACCAGCGGGGTGGTGGCTGTCACTTTCACGAATTCTGATTCTCTCTTGCAGGCTGTTCTCTCTGGAATCCCTTCAGAGGAATAAACAGGTAGAGAGGATGGCAGGGACTTCACCTCCACCGTGGTCTCCTGATAATCTCTTGGATATTCATAAGTAGCTGAGCGATTCCACCCTTAGGTTTTAGTTCGCTTGTAATAATGAGTTATGAATAATTGATGACCATATGATCAATTATTCAGGAAGGCACAGAGTTTTCAAGGAATCCTGGGGGGAGCCTGGTTAATGGCTTAAGAGGAGCCAAAGGCAGTTGCCAAGGGGACACGTTGGCAAAAGCCCATGCTGCTGCGGTGTGGGCAGCTATAGTTAATACCCATCACTGTGAGCCTCTCAGGGAGGAGCCATATGAACACCTTTCGAATTTTCATGAAGTAGGAGTTCCCACTGGGTACTCCTACCATGTGTGGTATGGAACTATTAGCCCCAATCCCTCCACCACCACACCGGATTTGGTATGCTAAGTACAGCTTTGCCAATGGAACTAGCGATAAAGTGAAAACCTATAGAATCAAGACACAGACCCGGACTCATACAAGTACATACATACACACACACACGCACACACGGGGAGGGGGAGACAGACAGACAGACAGACAGACAGACAGACAGACAGACAGACAGACAGACAGACAGACAGAGATGGGGGAGGGACAACCTGAGGGTGACAGTCCTTACCTTTCTGCTTTGTGAGCAATAGGATCTATTTCACTGCTGGGTAAGCCAAGCTAGCTGAGGAGCTGTGTGTGTGTGTGTGTGTGTGTGTGTCCTTGCACATGTGGGTACACTGTGTCTGCACATGAAGAGCCCAGAGGTCAGCACTGGGTGTCTTTTCTCATTTCTCTCATTGCTCTCCATTTTTTTTTTATTTGAGGCAGGGTCTCTCACTGAACCTGGAGCTCATTCCTTGACCAGTGACGCCTCTCCCCCACCCTTCTGCCTCCACCTACAGATTACCGGCACAGGCTGCAAAGCCCAGCTTTTGACCTGGGTGTTGGGGATCCAAACTCAGACCCTCACATTTGCAAAGGAAGAACTTTCCTCACGGAGCCACCTGCCTGCTGTGGTTTCAAAATTCTCCTTTTTAAAACAACTCTGGAAATAATGCTACTCACTGAAGGACAGCAATCACGACACTGACATCGCTAAACAGCAATACAAATTAAAAGCACTTGATCACTAAATAGCAAATCAAATATAAAACGTGGAGCAGCTGTGTGTGTGTGTGTGTGTGTGTTTTTAAACTCCCAGCGTGTGCATTTGCAGGCGGCCCAGGAGATGGAAGACACTGAGAGAAAAGAGCAAGGGCAGCTGGGCCCCACATCTGGGGAGGCATGGAGAGAGCTAAGTCATCAGCTTTAAACGGATTTCTGCATATGAAACTAATGAGAAAGAAGAAACATGGGCCAAAGTTTAATTAAAATGCTAAGTGACGAGCACATGTGGGCAAAGCTAAGCAAACCTTTCCAAACGCGTTCTCATAAGAGACTCAATATTCCCAGCTCTCCACTCTTCAAGTCTCAGGATACATGTGATAAATGTTGCTACGTTACAACCTTCCTTTCCCACACGGTCAATAAAGGTCACACAAAGCAAACTCTTTAATTTTCTCTAAACTAGAAACAGTAAGATTAATTAGAATGACCTTGAGGTTAAAGACCACTCTAAACTATTAAATTTCATAACGATCAACACTGGCAAACTATCCATGTGACTTTAACCAGCTGAACGGTCTCGAAGGTCTCAGGTGTCGGAGCTTGGATTTTCAAAAGGTAAATATTGTGGTAGAGCTAGCACATGTCCTACAAATGCACATGGTCCGAACGTTAAGTGTGTGGTTTTAGAGACTTTGATGCACACCCTTGTAACATCTCCAGAGTCATATAACAGAACAGCCATTAGCCCCAAAGTTTCTCATACACTCAATTTAACCTCCCCTCCGCCCACCCCCAAAGACAGGGTGTCAAGATCCCAGGCTGACCTCAAACTAATTATGTAGCTAAGAATGACCTGGAGCTCCCATAGTCCTGCCTCAACCTCCCAAGTGCTGGGATTACTGATGGGGAAGTTTTGTTAACTAATTATCTTCATGAGGTGGGAGCAAGTTAGGGTGTGGCTTTCTGGCACCTGGAGAAAAACAGGTGCACGACCCAGGTGCTCTCTCTCTCTGTGGTTTCCTTGCGGCACAACTGAGTTTGGACTTCTTGTTCCGGTTTTGTGAGTTTTCCCCCTTATAATAAATAAAAATATAATTGTTTATCTTTTAGCTAGGCTGGTTATTTCCCAAATCGAGCTAACTTCTACAGATTACAGGTATGCACCATCATATCTAGCTTATGCAGTGCTGGGATTCGAACTCAGGACTTCATGCCTGTTAGCCATTCACTGTACCAATTGAATTCAACTTTTCCCTCTAGGATTTGCTTTTTAACAACTAAAACTTTAACTGAGGTTTTCACATAACCACCTAAATACAGTTCTCGGTGTGTTCTGTAGTACATCAAAGGTTCACAATTAGTTTTTCATATTTGTGAGTATAGATAACAGGGTTTGAAAGGGCAGCTGAGGAGTAAGAAGCCATTGTGTTCTTAGTAGGCTATGTACAAACAACCGATAAAGGTCACATAATAAATATTAAGTGCTTATTTTCAACACTGTAGGAGCATTTATGTGGTGGAGGCTAAGTAGAGGACATAGGCTACTTTTAGAATCTTTGATACCAATGATGTTTACGTCCCATGTAAAGAAACATCTACAAAGCACTCTAAAGAAATAAAAGCTAAGCTTGGAGAATGCTAACCAAGAAGCTGTTAGTGCCATGTTTGATCTTGTGTTTATGTTTATGGTAAGGTGCATACGCACATATATGCACATGTATGTAAGGACGAGAGAGCAACCTCAGGTGTCTTTCTCAGCAAAGCTGTCCACCCTCCTTTGAGACAAGGTCTCTCCTTAGCCTGAGGCTCCTCAATCAGGCCAGACTGGTTGGCCAGTGCACCCCAGGGATCTGCCTGTCTCTGCTTCCCCACTCTGGGAGGACATAGAGCAACTGTGCTCAGCATACTTAGAGGGTTTGGGGAATCAAACTTAGTTTCTTATGCTTACAAGACAAGTATTTTACTGACTGAGCGATCTGCCACCCCCCCATCTCATATATTTAAGTGGATATCTCTAATTTCCTTCAGGGGACATTTAGCATTGGCAGAGCTGTCAGCTTCCCTCTTCAAAAATTCACAAGGCAAGCAAAGCACCATGAGAGGCCGGCGGCAGAAGGGGTTAAAGTCTGAACTCTCAATAGTCTATAGTAATTCGAAGGCACTGTTACTGTCAGCACTGACATGAGTGTGCTGTCTGAACAATCGCTTGCTTTCTTTTTTATAAAAGTAACCTCATATTTTTTTTTAAAGAAAACAATGTTTGAGTGTTGTCTGCAAACAAGCTTCTCTGGCCTCCTGCCATGGGCAAAAAGAAACCCAGAGTTTCTTTGCATCCTAGTCACCCTAAAATATTTTGCTCATAGCCATCACTGGTCCATGAAAGCAGGAGGAAATGTACACGGTTTCTTCTGTCCTGGGATGTGCGGTGGAGCTGAGGAAAGTCCCCTATCTCACAATATTGACTTCTTTACCAGGCTTGAAATAAATGAGAACAACTGTCTGACTTCGCATTTTCTCCTCTTGTTCACCCCATCCCAATCTCTCCACACTGCAAGATGGCCACAGCGCAGTTCTGAGCCTTTTACAGGCAGGGAACTGGGAAAGACCAAATGAGGCCACATTCAAGACTAGCCTTGCTAGATTACCCATGGACAAAACTGCAAGAACGCCAGTATTTTAAAGACAATTTTAGTACACTTTCATTTTATCATTTATCGTAGGAGATAAGACTGATGCTTTTTGAAAAATGATCACTATAAAATAAAACTGAAGAAAACTGTTTTGATATCTAGCAAGACAATATAGAGAGAAATCCTGGGTCCCTCTAATTTGTGTTCATAGTTCTCCACCCCATAAACCACTATTAATTAGCTCAGCCCACTCATCAACCTCAGTCTTCCGTTACAGATCCCCACTGCAGAGAATCGGCTATAATAGAAAAATGATAGCTTTAATAAGGTAAATGGAATGAGCTCAAAGTTGAGCCATTAAACCCACTGACGCTTTCTTAGAATGACTCAAAAACAGTAAGCACATGTTCAGATGATTAAGTAATTCTGACGGAAAGATGCATTAGGTAGTGTTAGTGGGTGTGATACATAAACACCGGCTTTGTTGAGGGCTGCTCACTATTAACAGCTCACAACTGAGTCGCTGAAATTTGACTTGTTGGTTATCTCCTCTCTCACCCCACCCTCTGCCCTATCCTTTGGTCCCTTTCCGCATTTAAACCTCCCTCTCCTTTATCCCCTCTGTCCCCTTCACAACACCTCAATTCTGCTATCCCCCTCGTCACCAAAGGTGTCTTCAGTTCCCTGGATGCTAAGCTAAACACAGAGGGCTAAAGCTTTAACACTAAGATCGGAGTGAGCCTCAACTGGATAGACCAGGCTTAGCTGACATCCCTGTGCAGGCCTTGCCCTCTCTGAGGAGTGGGTGGGGGCTGGTGGGGAAGGGAGGAAAGGGGAACTGAGGTTGGTATGTAAAATGCATAGAAAGGGATATGAATGATAACATGCGATGCTTCTCTTTCTGGTCTGAATTATTTCACAATAATGTTTTCCAGCCCTGTCCATTTACCTAAAGATTCCACAGATTCTTTTTCCTTCACAGCTGAATAAAATCCTACTGTATATGAATACTACATTTTCATTGTCCATGCAGCAGTTGATGGGCACTTAGGCTGTGTCTATGTCCCAGTTATTGCGAATGGAACCAGAATGAAAGTGGATGCACATGTGTCTCTGTAGCAGAGAACACTCCTTTGTTACATGCCCAGGAGTGCTATAACTGCCTTATGTGGTAGCTGTTTTTCTAGTTTTTAAGGAACTAAACACTTATCTCCATAGTAGTAACTTATAAAGTTAATATATGCTGTGTGTGTGTGTGTGTGTGTGTGTGTAAGTTTAATTGGAGTTACCATAACAAGAGTATGTTCTTCCTAAAAATCAAAGGTTGCCAAATAAAAATCCCAGTGCCAGGTGTGGGATACCTTCCCTGAAGTTATTGGTCAGGTGTGTTCTGGAGACCCCTAAAACCACAAGACCAACAAGGCTATTGCCATTGCTCCTGGATATCCAACAGAACTTGATGGTAAGACCACATTGCTGAAGACAGCACACTCTAGCCACAGAACATGAAAAAGTCAAGCTGGTACTGACCAGGAAGCTTCCTCCTTGGTGGCTAGCTTCCAAATATCCAAAGGTGCTACGTGGGGCACTAGTGGAGAAAACATTCACAACAGCCTTACACAGCTCTGAACAGTGCAAGCTATACAATAAAGACCTGGCAAGACATGCCATGATGCAACAGTGGCACCCAAGCTTTAAAGACAACACTGCTTTCTGACCCACTCCACAGGAGCAATTTCATGCCGGGCACTATAAGTCTGACCAATAACCCACGGTTGGAGCTGCCCTCTTCATTTTTATCTCAGTACCCACAGAAGAGAGCAGCACTCAGAACTCATCAGAAAAGATTCTCTGTGGAATGAACAGTGGGTAACACGGAAACTCACAACTAATCAAAGCACAGAGAATAAGTGCCAGTGGGATATTCAGTGACAAATGGGCCATTTATAGCACATCCTGAGCAGAGGCTCAGGGACCATCATCATCATGGAGGCTGAGGTGGAATGTTAAGAGTCAGAAGTTGAGGAGGACCAGAGTAGCACAGTGTCTGCTAGAGATGGCAGGACTGCAGCCCTCATGAGCTGTGGTCACCTGCAGAAAACCTGAACAAGATGAAGCCAGTCAACATGTTAGCCTGGGGCGCTCATGAGCCCCACTCCTAACTGAGGAACCATGGACAGGTAATGGCTTCCAGAGAAGAAAGAGTCAGTTTTGTAGAGGGGCTGAGTCCTGGCTGGCTGACCCCATTCCAGTATATGGGCTGCACACCCATGAGTATGTGAGCAGCATAAACTGGACTCTTGTGGTTATTTTTAAAGAGAGGGGCATAAGAAAGTAAGGGTGGACCTGGGAGAAGAGAAGGGAAGGAACTTGGGGTGAATATGATCAAAATACATTGCATGGATAATTAATAATTGATAATTTATAAAATACATTTAAAAAGCAAATTGACTTATTGTATTACAAAACCTATGCATTCGAGAAAGAATATCCACTTAAATTTGGATTTGGCGATAATGAGCTACTAACCTCAAATGACTAATTCTTTAAGAATAATGTCCTTTTTATGAACAGTGAAGCCTTATACAGAGAAAGGAGGGTGGCCTGGTTCACTCCTTACAGTTTGAACCTGTTTTCTCCATTTCTTAAGATGTCATAAATAAACTTGAAAACTAATAAAGTGCTTTATTTCTAATTACAACTGAGCCCCTTGGCGGAGTCATAATTTATATCTGATTCTCAAATACATCTAGTGAACGATGTAGAATGCCTCCGACTTTCCAGTGACTGCAGCAGAGTTTCCCATTAGCCTGCAGTTATGCACTGTAGAAAGAGTGTGCTGGAGGAGGCACAATGCACCCCCTCCAAGCACTTGAGCAGCTACAGCTAACAGTTGTATAGAACAGAATCTGGATATGCAGCCAGAGGGGCTTGCATGATATAAATCAGTACAGTAAATTACTATGTAGGAATTTAAAATAGGGTGTTTTGCCTGCATGTATGTGCACCACGTGTGTGTCTGGTACCCTCAAGAGGCCACAAAAGGACATCAGACAGCCTGAAACTGGAGTTACAGACATTTGTGAGCCATCATGTGGGTGCTGGGGTTCAAGCCTGGGTCCTCTGGAAGAGCAGCCAGTGTTCTTAACTGCTGAGCCCTCTCTCCAGCCCCTAAAATGATGCTTTTACACAGTAGTCAGCAACCTGGGAAAATACTCAAACCTTACTTTTTTAAAAATGATGCAGCTAGATACACACTGAACCCCTGCCCAATTTTAGGGTCTCGTGCATGGAATGGAATCATTCCTCCACAGCTGTGCAGAGTTCAGTGCGCCTTAAAGTGCACTCCTCTCAAAACCAGGATGGCCCCAGCATTGCTCATTCTTGAGCCCTCCCACCAGATCTGCTCAGTCAGAAGCCTTGGAGGACGAAGGAGCCAGCCATGTACTGTTTTATAAGCCTTCTTCACAATTCTGATATCCAATAATGCATGAAAATCAACTCCTAGCAAATCCTTCAGGCCTCACATGAAACAATCCTTTCCAGGAAGCCTTGCTTCACAGCTGAGCCTGCAAACTTAGACAGATCTGTGTTATGTGACAGCAACCAAGACTTTTAATCCCCCAGAGTTGTAGATGCCCCAGCTTTTCCTTTCGGTTATAAAATCACTGTTTTCAGCTCCCACCAGACTGGACACTCTTGATACTGGATGTACACTCAAATCACCTGTAAGTGCTCAGGAATTCAGAGGCCCATGTCAGACCCCAGGCCAGGCAGCATCTACTGCAAGGTTCAAGCATCTATACTTTTGAAATGTGAGTCTTCTGTTCAGCCAGAGTTAAGAAAACACTCCTATGTACTCCAATTTCTTGAGAATTTGGTAACCAGTAAATAGTGACCAATATGATGTGTTAAGTAGGTTTTTGGTGTGTTTGTTTGTGTGTGTGTGTGTGCATGTTACCCTTTTAATTTTTTGTGAGTTCTCCCCCTAATATTGGATATAATAGAAAGCTGCCAAACCACATGAAGTTCTCAGGGAAGAGTCAGTCTTCTTTGCCACTCATCTCTTAGGCAAGATCATGTTTTCTTACTTGCTAGTCCATACAGGAAAAGACCAAAAGTTGTGCAGATTATTCTCCTGCTTTTGTAGGCATATCTGCACTTCTCATAAAATGCATACACATTGCATTCAGTATCAGAAAGGGGGAGCCCTAAAGGCACTTGTGTGTGTAGCCAGGAGACACTGAAAATGTCCACACAAATAGTACCTGTGGGTGAAGTTTCATGTTACGGTGAAGACACTATCTGCCTGGTATAAAGGAATAACTGTCAAATTATCCTACTGACTTTGTTTAGAAATATTATCACTTCAGATTGAATATTCAGGATTTCCCAGAGCTGACACCAGGAAATATGGAAGACAGGCACTACTCGATATAAGCTTTGAGCTCAATTAGAATCAAAGTTCCAAACTTTCCTTGTCATGGCTTACACCAGAAATACCTCACCAACACCCAACATGGGACATCTCGGTATACAAGATTAGTAGCTGAGGCCTGGATTCCAGAGAGTGATTCAAACATGTTCTGTTCTTCAAAGACCTAGGTTCCTTCGAGTCCATGCCAGAAGAAGATTGTATCTCACAGCAAGACTGCTGTGGAATAATGCTCCTATACACTGTAAAGATTTGTCATTCATATTGGTCTAATAAAATGATGATTGGCCAGTAGCCAGGAAGGAAGTATAGGTGGGGCAACCAGACTAGGAGAATTCTGGGAAGCAGAAAGACAAAGAGTCAGTTACCAGCCAGATGCCGAAGAAGCAAGATGAGAATGCCTTACTGAGAAAAGGTACCAAGACATGCAGCTAAACATAGACAATAATTAAGGGTTAATCTAAGTTGTAATAGCTAGCTAATAATAAGCCTAAGCTAACAGGGCAACTGGTTTATAATTAGTAAAAGCCTCGTGTGTTTCTTTGGAACTGAATGGCTGTGGGAGCAGGTGGGAAAGAAACTTTCATCTATACAACACTACACATGCCTGAAACCTCTTCTGGAGAAATGGACTGATATCAAAGTTTGGACTTGGTTGGTTGATTGGTTTGGCTGACTGACTTGCTTTTTGCCCTCTTCCTCTCCAGCTCTACCATCACTTCTCTCCGTCGTCACTCTTCAGTTCATTCTATCAGCTGCTCCTGGTTCTGCTAGCTCCTCTGGTTTGTGTGCCTGAGTGGGAAATCAGCTTGTTCAGACTTTGAAAATCACCCACTACAGAGCCAAGAATTCTCCAGGGAGGTAAGAGCCTTGGGGTTGAAGCATGTGCTTGAGAACATTTCTTTGAGGACTGGTGAGTTTTTCATCTTTAACTCCTTGTCCTCAGCTCATGCTATAGTCATAGGAGATCAGGAAGAAGTGACCGAAGAAAAGATTAAATATTTCCATGACTGCCAAGCTGACAATGTTATTTTGGTAGTGGTCAAAGTACTATATTATAATTAATGGGGAAATGTTTGATATTTACATGGACAGGACTATGGGGAAAATATTAGAACTCTTATGTAATGATGACCACTAGAAAAATAATGACTAAAATTACCTAGAAAGAGAGCCACTCAGCTCCTCTGAGAGCAGCCTACCATACAGACGCTTGTACTTGTCCTGAACCATTGCTAGCTACTTTATGTATGTTTATTGTGTCTCTCTTCTAACCTAGAAATGAGTGGGGTGGGGGAAGCAGGCCTTCTCTCCTAATGCCTCAGTTTCTGGTGCTGAGTCCAGGGCAAAGTTCTATTAAATTCTGTTCACTATACTAAATCAAAGTAACATGTTAGCCCACCCAAATATTTTGTGCTTGCCTTTACATCTTTCCAAGGGTAAATATCTAGAATATATAAGAAACTTAAAAAGTGGATAGCAAAAAATAATGAAACAATATGGCTTAAAATGGAGACCCTGTGTCAAGGAAATTCTGCCTCAAGGTGAACAGATGGAGCAGGACACCCAATGTCCTCCTTTGTTCGCCTTGCCTATGCACAGGCATGCACAGTGCACATACATGCACATGCTTACACCATGCACACACACACACCCATAGACATACACAATGGGAAATAGAGACATTTATCAAAAGAATACAAGCAAATTACCAACAAATACATGATAAGGTACTTAGCATCATTAATCACTAGGAGAATGTAACTTAAAGCCACAATAAGTTACTTCCTCGTTATATTTAGTGTGGTTATTATCAAAAATACAGAAGAAAACAAGTGATGGCATGGATATAGAGAAAAAGAAACATATTCTGTAGGTAGGAATGTAATCAGTACAGCTTTTATGAAAAATAAGGTGGAAATTTTTCAGAAAAAATTTAAAAAGAACTATTCTATGATCCAGCAATAAGCACAAAACCAGAGGAAAATGGTTCAAAGAGACATCTGCATCCCCATGTTTACTGCAACAGTATTCCTAATCACAGAGAAACAGAGTCAACTGGAGCATCCATCAACTGGCGAGACAGGAAGTAAAGTATGATTCATGCATATGCACATAAACAATGAAAACAGTGAAACACTACTCAGTCTTAAAGGATAAATTGTGTCAATACAGCATCATGGACACAACTGGAAGCTCTGGGACAATGATTTGTACCCTGTCACTTGTATTTTAATAAAACACTGATTGGCCAGTAACCAGGCAGGAAGTACAGCTGGGGCGACGAGAACAGGAGAATTCTGGGAAGAGAAGTCAGTCTGCAGTTGTCATCCAGACACAGAGGAAGCAAGATGAGAACATCTCGCTGATAAAAGGTACCAAGACACGTGGCTAACACAGACAAGAATTATGGGTTAAATTAATAAGAAGCCTGAGCTAATAGGCCACCCAGTTTATAATTAATGCAGACCTCTGTGTGTTTTGGGGGGACTGAATGGCTTGTGGGACTGGGCAGGACAGAAATCTCTGTCAACACAAGACCCACACAGAAAGATAAATACCACAGGATTTCACACAAATGTGCAATCCAGACATTTACCTCATAGAAGTAGAGAAGAAAGCCGGAGGGTGCTTCCCAGAGGCAGGGCAGAGGACTAGGAAGGTCTAGCAGTGATGATGAAAGGAGGGAGAAATATGTTCCATTTCATTGCAGGATGACTGTCCATAATGACAATGTGGAGAATTTAATGTCTTCCCACAAAAATGATAATATTTAGAAAGAGGTATGCTGAAATATAACATGGTACCCCATAGATACACATAATTTTATGTATCAAGAAATTCTTGGGAATTCTCTTTTTAAAATGCATTGGCAGCTTAGTGAAAACATAAACTGAAACTATGAACTATAATATTCTTTTAGAACATAATTACAACCATTAGACCAGAGCATATATAATTATGAAAGAAAATACTCGACAAAATATATTTCTAAATTTCATGATGCATAATGTCATAATGCAAGAACCAACTTTCTGATTCACTACTCAATGTAACAGTTTAATCTTATTATAACTGCAATAACTAAAAATGGAATGTCAGATATCTGGACCCAAAGAAAACTCTCTCCAAACATGCATTAATCAAACATAATGCCTGCAGCTTTATTTTTAACCCACAGCTAATCTGGAGAGCAATAAAAATTTAAAGGAATGTGGTATTTACATTTCCACTGTAATTAAAGTTCCCAGCATACACAAAATGTCAATGATGATGTGGTGCCCCCAAGTGGCAAAATGATAAACTGCAGGACTCTGTTGTGAGGATCAAAAGTTATTTTGTCAAGTTGATTGTATATATGAGTGTATCACATAAACCTGTATTTCACAGGGGCCAATAATAAGTGTCTTACATCCAAGTTAAGAACAGGGGGCTGTTAAAGTCCATTTTTTAATATTTAGTATTAGGGAGATCTGCTTTGATCCACTAAGGAAACAGCAGTCATAACATTACAGAAATCTTAGTAAGCATTCACATTTGCCTAGTCATAACATCACTTCCTTCTATTTGTGGTCCAGTACATAAAGCAGAGATCAACACCATCCCTAACAAAATTTTTGGATAATGAGGGGTGTCAATGAGGTAGCCCTGTTCATAAAACAAAAGATATAAAGTCAAAAGCACAGGGGTGAGAGGGGTCATTGTAAAAAATAATATAAGCCAAACTAGAACATTCTCTTTTAGAACATAATTACATCAAGCAGTTATCAGAAATTTAGCATTCATTATGTATGGCTAGAAGACCACCCTTAGGACTGAAGGTGAAAATCCTTTTCAGAAAGAACACGTAATGCTTAATCTTTATTGTCAACCTGACAGAATTTAGAATTCACATAGGAGGCATACTGATGTGCTTTTATTGGATAATGAATAAAGCTGTTTGGCCAATGGCTTAGCAGAGTAAAGCCAGGTGGGAAGTCTGAACAAAGATAGAGAGAGAGAGTAAGATGATGCACAGAGAAGTCATGTAGCTGCCGAAGGAAAAGGACGCCAGAAACTCACCAGTAGGCTACAGCTGTGGGGTGACTCACAGGTTAATAGAAATGGGCTAATTTAAGATGCAAGAGCTACCTAGAAATAAGCATGAACAATTGGCCAAATAGTATATAATTTCTGTGAGATTATTCAGGGCTGGGCATCCGGGAAATGAAAAAGCAGTCTCCATTTACAAAATGGTACCCATCTCTGAGGCATGGATCCACAGAAGACCTAGAAAAGTTTTTTTTTTAAAGTATGGCTTTTAGGTCCACAAAATGGGAGCCAAGCACAGCTTCATGGTAGCCACATTTTTTCCAGATAAGCTCTGTTTGCTGGTGGCAAGCAGAGGCTTGGCTCCTTTAAGAGGTTTCCTGACTCAGCATTAGCAGCAAAAACTGCATGGTTTCTTTAAGAGACAGTTTCCAGATTTACACTTGCAGCTCTTTCAGGAGGTCCTGCATTTAAATGGCTTTTGTGAGCAGAGTGCTACAAGTTGATTAATGGTGACATAGACCTGCTGTGTCCCTGGAGCTGAGACAATAAGGATAGCTCACAGCGGCAGTGGACCGTATTAAACTTACCTCTAAATGGGTCACAGTATTGGATAAATATACATGGACTTAAGAGGGAAAGATGAAAGAATACAGACAATCATAGATTAAAGGAGTAAAGATAATAAAATAAATACTTTGGAAAAGAAGTTCTGCTTTTGGTTCCATAGAATTAAATTTGTGGATTCCTTCCAGGCTAATGTGGTTAGATAAAACAAGACCCCACCCCAAAAGATCTACATGAACCCTAAAAAATACTTTGCCCAACAAACAGCAGGAAGCAACTTGGAGAAAAGTATGCCCAAATTCCCAAAATGATTGTTTATAAATGCTTGTTTTCATTTAAAGGATAGATGATATAAAGATGAATACTTTGCACTGGTATGGATCTTGGTTTATTGATACAAATTTGAGGTCAATTTTGTTATATGTATTTCTGTTCTTGTTTAAGGTATTGTGTTTGTGCAGCTCATTTAAAAATGTAGTGTATAATT
>LOEQ01002209.1:95813-106448 GCA_001685075.1 Bramus lutescens | reverse complement strand
CTGAATGTGGCTGACAATGAGGGCTGACTGAGAAGCCAAGGACAATGACACTGAGTTTTGATTCTACTGCATGTACTGCCTTTGTGGGAGCCTAATCTGTTTGGATGCTCACCTTCCTAAACGTGGATGGAGGGGGGAGGACCATGGACTTCCCACAGGGTAGGGAACCCTGACTGCTCTTAGGACTGGAGAGGGAGGGGGAGAGGGAGTGGGGGAAGTGGGAGGGAAATAGGAGGAGGGGAGGAGGTGGTATTTTTTAATAAATAAATAAATCCCTAATTTGCGGAATATTTGATGTTTCAGCTCCCCTTGGCTAGGCGGCGGATGCTTCTGTTAGAAGCCCTGAAGGTCAAACAAGTTGTCCTGGAGGCCATCCCTCCTTTGCTGAAGTTGCCCATTGCTGTCACTTGTTACTGGTTGCAGTCCACAGAGGCCAAGGCAAAGCTCCATCATCTGCAGGCCTTACTGCTGGGGATGTTGATGGAGCCCTTGCATGCCATCATCAACTGCCCTGGTAGGTTCTAGAAATCCAGGAATGTTTGCCCTAGTAGGTTCTAGAAATCCAGGAATGTTTTGTGAAGTTGTGTATAAACTGTACATCCACAAGAATTTACACATCTCAGCTGAGATGTACTAGTACTGCATAACTGTCTGCTATGAGATAATTGATGCCCCATCACCACCAATGCAGCAGCAGCAGCAGCACATTACTTGCACTTGCCCAGAAAATGAAACTTCTCAATACTTCCAACCTTAGCATTCTTGCTTGTGTTGTTTTCTTTAAGGATATTAAGTTTCAATTAATATGTAAGTAACAATAGAAAGAAATAAATAAAAACTTGTTTCCATTAGAGAAATAGCCTGGGCAGTTTTGTCTGCATTTAAAATATTGGGTGAGGTAATAAATGAAGCATTGGAACATTTTAGTTCTTTAATACAACTTTCTCCTTAAAAGATTATGAATGCCATGTGTGTGGACAGAGAAAAAACATCATGGAAAGAGTTCTGTATAGTCCTACCTTGGGTGTATTCTATATTAAGAATGAAACAGCATGGACTCAAAACATCCCAAATATTCAAGCCCAAATCTGACAGGAGCTATTAGAGGGACCACTGGTATATGACAATCAAAACCAGTGAGGCCCATGGCTGTAAGAACCCTGTTTGAAGCTATGTTCTGTTTAAATAAACACAGAAACTCCCATAGCATGAGTCCTATAGAAGGGGCATGTCTGTTTGCTTTCTTTTAGGAAATATGGACCCTGTACCAAGGCAGGCTCAGTGCCTTGCTTCCTGCTAATTGTGAAAGGTGCGCCTCCTTTTTATTACCTTCAAGTTGGTCCCAAGGTTATTTTGTGGACCTCTGCTCAAACAAACCTGCGTAAGTTGCATCTGCTAAGGTTGTCAGTTCTTGCCCCTTCTGTTAAGCAACGAAGTGTTCATACTTTACTTTTCCTCCTGTACAACAGGCAAAAATGTACTTTGGACCTATATAAGCTGTCTTTAAGCAAGTGTGCTACCCCCATGGGGGCATTTGTGAAAGGAAAGAGCAGATAAAAACAGTGAAGAGAATGGTGTTTAATGTGATTTTTCACAGACACTGATCTTAGAGAATTACACGCAGATTTGTTTAAGGTCAGGTAGCATACTACTATAGGAGCGATCTTATTTCAAGGAAAAATCAGTAATCTGGGGTTGAATAAAGTCATGAAAGGGGACTGTTAGTGTAAATATTTCAGCTTTAATAAGATATTTATTAAACCAGAAGAGAAAAGCAACTAGTTTTTAAACTGTCTTTGGGGGCTTTGATGCTGGTATGTACAAAGAGCGCAGAATGCAGTGGTTTTGGGAAATGCTGCCTTTGGGTGGTTTCTTTATCTAGGTGAGGAAGATCCACGAGCAGGTGGTGCCAAGGTGCTGTTTGAAGAGTTACAACGGGTGAAGGTGCCCATGCAGCCAAGTGCAAGATTGGATTTAGACACAGCTCACGTCTTCTGTCAGTGGCAGTGCTGTCTCCAGATGGGGTTGTATCTCAACCAGCTGCTGTGCACTCCTCTCCCAGAGCCAGACCTAACTCAGTAAGCACCATGGGTACAAAGATTCCTATCTTTATATCTAAAACAGGCTGCTTTGACAATAGTCAATGTTACTGTACTCAGTCTCAGAACAGTTATAACAAGTTCTGGAAATGGAAAATATTCCCAGTTTCAATTGTCTTTAATTTTTCAAAAATCAGTTAGTAGGATATAACTACTCTCAATTCTTTTGGGTGTTTGAATGATTACTTTGTGGATACTTTTTATGCCATTCTACTCCTAGGCATATCTTATTACTGGTGTATTATATATATATGTGTGTGTGTGTGTGGATATGATGACATTTCTTACCATTTGTCATTCACTCAAATAGGTATTAAATGCCTACTTTGTGCTAGGATGAGGTAAACAAAAAGAAAATCTCTGTTCTCTTGGAGCTTTCTCTGGGGATTTGTCTTGTCAGACAGTATAGGAAGAAGGGAGCTGAACATGTATGTCTGAGTTTAACTCTGGAGTTTAAGCTGGGTGGGACAGACGTGAGCCCATGGGAAAGTGATAGTAACAACGGATTAGGCATCTGGGTAACTGTCCACCCAGAAAGTATCGGAGGGAGAGTAAGATAATAAGGCAATGGCTAGGAAATGGGATTTGAGGTTGTATACGTGCTTCATCTGTATTCCGTGCAAACTCAAGTACAAGTCCAGAGCCTGGCGTATTTTCAGTGAGTAAAAAGATGTGGCACCATAAAGTTTAGCAACAAAAGGGTTGCTTGCTTGGTGTTTGTGTGGTACTAGGAACCAAAGACAAGGCCTTGTACAAGTCAGGCAAGCACTCTACCACTGACCTATAAGCCCAACCCTACTTTTGTTAATGTATCTCTGGACCGCATGTCTGAGCTAACACAAAACCCTCCACACAAGTCTAATAAACTGGCCTTTTGTCTTTGTGCTTGTTCCTTTGATAATTTTGGTCATTCTTAACTGGATCTTCTCTGGGTACCACATGCCACAGTTCCCTTCACATCAAAACAGGAACAACAGTATCACTCATGTTTTTGCTAATATGTTTTCTGCAGGATTATTATTGCATCTCAGCATAATCAAGACTTCTTAAATGATGATTTTACACTTATTGAGGACTCTGCACTGATTGCCAAAGTACACCAGGTTGATCAGCTCTGTCCATGAGTCATTANTTATTAACCAATGAAAGTAACACATAGACAGATGACCCTCCTACATCAAATCAAGACTTCTTAAATGATGATTTTACACTTATTGAGGACTGCACTGATTGCCAAAGTACACCAGGTTGATCAGCTCTGTCCATGAGTCATTAAATTTAGGGGTTCTAGTTAATACCCTTTTGCATTTGTGTAATGGCTTTTTATTCCAAATGGCCATACAAATGATGTGCCACTGCAATTTTCTGATACTGTAATAAACTGCCTATTTGGTTTATCAAGGCCATTTCATTAAATTCCTTTCCTCTGAAGTGTTAGAGAGGCCTATTTAACTCTGGGCTAGCATCATCACAAGGTTTCATGTCACTCGGTTCCAGTAAGTAATTGTACTGTTTATATAGGAGCAGTAAGCTGAGTGTTTAAATACTTCTATTGAAAATGTTCATCGTAGTTGTCCCATTGCATTGAACTGATGCTTTCAAATCATGTTCTCCCACTGAACAGGTTGTACAGTGGAAGCCTGGTGCACGGACTCTGCCAGCAACTGCTAGCATCCACTTCTGCAGAAAGCCTCCTGAGCATGTGTCCTGAGGCAAAACAACTGTATGAACATCTGTTCAATGCCACGAGGTCATATGCCCCAGCTGAATTATTTGTACCAAAGGCTCAATCAAACTCAAAAAAAAGGAGGCAAAAGAAAAAGGTTACCAGCCAGTCAAAGAACAAAGTGGTAACCACTTCAGACAGCAGCCACTGGTATGACAGAAGCAATCGGTTTGGGCTGTTAATGGTTGAAAGCTTGGAGGAGCACTTAGAGACCTCAGAGCTTGAATAAACAGTCCGTATAGCATGAGACTTCTTGTTCTATCTTTAAAAAGAAAAAAAATCTCTTACCTCCCTTGAAACTAACTTTTCTTTAGGAGTTGCCTATTARGGGATAAACCTTATAACAGATCATCTGAATTCCAAGGTATTTGGTACTCTACTTTTAATACAGCCTAATTTAAGAAATGTCAGTATCACTTATTTACTTGCATGTGTGTTGGGGACACAAGAGCCATGGTCCTTGTGTAGAAATCGGAGAACAACTCATGAGACTTGGTTCTGATTCTATCATGTGGGCTCCAGGGATCAAACTCAGGTAGTCAGGCTTAGAAGCAAGTGCTGTACCTCCTGAGCCATCATGCTGGCCCAGAAACGTCTATATTTAAGCGGGTTCTCACCCCTCATGGTCCTTCAAAGCAAACACTAATGTAGCCTTTAAGTTGCAATAGCTTAGCCAACTATATTCTTAAGAATAGGAATCTCACATAGTAAATTACCACAAAATCTAGTAGTGATCGTTTCGTTAAAAAGTTTTGTATTTGAGATTGAAAAGTCTGGGTCATATAAAAGACAGGAGGCCTAAGAGAAAGTTAGAAATGTGGTAACTAGACTACATATGATTGATAAAAGCACAGATACACTGCAGGTCTTACAGCATAAACTGCAACTGTAACAATCCACAAACATAGTATTCTGAGCTGCTACATCTAGAATAGAAAAGAAATGAAAATCTCAGATCCACTCTGGACTCGAGGTCTTCCACATGCTAGNGGGATAAACCTTATAACAGATCATCTGAATTCCAAGGTATTTGGTACTCTACTTTTAATACAGCCTAATTTAAGAAATGTCAGTATCACTTATTTACTTGCATGTGTGTTGGGGACACAAGAGCCATGGTCCTTGTGTAGAAATCGGAGAACAACTCATGAGACTTGGTTCTGATTCTATCATGTGGGCTCCAGGGATCAAACTCAGGTAGTCAGGCTTAGAAGCAAGTGCTGTACCTCCTGAGCCATCATGCTGGCCCAGAAACGTCTATATTTAAGCGGGTTCTCACCCCTCATGGTCCTTCAAAGCAAACACTAATGTAGCCTTTAAGTTGCAATAGCTTAGCCAACTATATTCTTAAGAATAGGAATCTCACATAGTAAATTACCACAAAATCTAGTAGTGATCGTTTCGTTAAAAAGTTTTGTATTTGAGATTGAAAAGTCTGGGTCATATAAAAGACAGGAGGCCTAAGAGAAAGTTAGAAATGTGGTAACTAGACTACATATGATTGATAAAAGCACAGATACACTGCAGGTCTTACAGCATAAACTGCAACTGTAACAATCCACAAACATAGTATTCTGAGCTGCTACATCTAGAATAGAAAAGAAATGAAAATCTCAGATCCACTCTGGACTCGAGGTCTTCCACATGCTAGGTTTTGACAAGGGCTCCAAAACTTTTTGTTTTGTTTTGAATTTTGCTGTGACGGAGATCCAACCCAGGCCTGGCACATCCTAAAGCAAGCATTCTATTACTGAGATAAACCCTCAACCACAAGCCAGCATTTTATAAATCAAAGAATTAGGATGGAAAGTAGCAGAATGAACATCTACTTGGCAGTTGTAAAAATGTGTATCTTACCATATTCAAAACAGTTTGAGCTGGGTGTGATGACACATGCCTATAATTGAGAATCAGGAGGCTGAAACAGGAAGAGTGGAGGTCGGGTAACCTGATGTTTGAGAGGTGCTATTCTAAAACTCCCAATACCAATAGGTTTGTAAAGATGCTAGCTAGTTCCAGAGCTCAGGCAAACAAGAATTAGCAAGTAGGATAAGAACATTGGGGCAGGTGCCAAAGTATAGTCTAACTTGTACAGCTGCACGTTCTCCTGCTCTATTCTCCCTCTAGTATATTCCAAGAGTGATGATATTAATTATGGCTGTAAGTTGCCAATTTTAACCTGCCCATGTCTAGTTCTTGACAGTTGACAATTCTCTACACTAGGTAGACAAACACACTCATAGAAAACAAACTGGGCATCAACCAGTAAGTATATCCTCACATGACTTCAAATGTTTCCACAAATAATGCAATGCTATTTGCTCCTCAGGTATTTAATTCTAAACACTATCTTTTCAGATATTTTAGGATAGCATTATGTTTCTTAGTGGGGTTGATTATGTACCTATAAAGACTGTTTTTACTAAAAGGATCAAGAACAACACTGTGCATCCATGTTTGAAAAGAAACATTCTTTACCCACAGTAGGTCTAATGGGAAGTATGGTATACCAAAGTGTTACCTTCCTTGGCTCTTAGACATGATGTACAAATTATGCCAGTCTAAGTGTCCCACTCGCTGGCTAATCAACACTTTTCAAAACTGTCAACCTTGCATGGTATCGCTCTCATTTTGGCAAATAACTGGCTTAACAGGCACTAAGGAGGAATGTATAAGCTACAGAGTTTAATTGAAACTCATGAGACTAATAGCAGGCTTTTCCATTCATTAAGATTGTTACCACCTGTAGTCTCAGCACTTGGAAGGTTAAGGCAGGAAGGCTGTGTGCCAGTTTGAACTATATAGTAAAGTTGGCTGGCCTAGGCTACACGGTAATATTTTCTCAAGTAAATTAAGGAATAAATGAATGAATAAATGAATGAGTAAATAAATAAACGGTCCCTCCTAAACACCAGTCATTTGGTTTTCCTTTTCTTACCATTGATACCAGGTGGCTCGGACTACATAGAAATTATTTCCTCAGACAGACAGATAATGGAGGGAGAAAGAGATGGATGCTGGATGGGTGGATGGATGATGGATCCTTTTAAACAATAGTCATTTGGCTTTCCTTTTCTAACCACTGATACCAAATGGGCAATTCCCTTGAAATCCGCCCATGCAGTAAAGGAAATAGCGTCCAGTAGTCAGTCTCTCATTTCTTGTGAAAATCAAAACGTTTTCCTACTCTGTTGAATAACTGTAATAGAGTAGAGGCCATGGACACTCCACAGGATATTCAGTGGGCTTCGCCAGACAGTAAGGACCTAGTACCTGAGTTCCAGGAATCATACTTGCTTAAGCTGCTTGGGAGAAAGCACACAAAGAAATAATGAGAACATTTTATCAACAGTCTGCCAAGTACAAAGACCAGACTTGACTGCTGTGTACTGAGACAAGAAATCACCAAGAGGCACGGTTGAATCAGGAAGATTCACTACATGTGATGTTTGGCCTGGCCTTTCTTTTCCTCCCTCTTCTGTTTCCCTTTGGTTGACTGGCCTTTTAAGATTGAAAAGAAAGAACAGGGATGAGGCAATGAGGGCACCTCATATAAAGAGAATGTGGTGTGTTCCATATTCCCCAAATCTACAGTATCCTGTGTTTTCAATCAAGTCTTGCTCTGACTCAGTTCTAGCAAATGAAACTTCACCTGAGGCTTTGGATGCTTCAATCTTTAATTAGCAGTTCAAGTAAAAAAGGAGTTCTGGACAGCTGAGTAAATTTTGGGGTAAATCTTGGTCATGAAAAGGGGAGTCAAGTGGACCTTAGTATTTCAACTTGAATTCCTACCTTAATTTTAGCAAGCAAAGGAACTTTATTACCTAAATGACCTTACCATTCCCTCCTTTGTGCATAAAGCAATCAGTGACATCTCAGTTGCCCTACCTGTGAATTGGAATTGCTATCCTCAGATCACTGCACAAAATCAAAATAATGTGCCTATATGCATTTATCGGTACTGAAACATGGTAAGTCATGCCTGGCACTAAAATGTGCTAAATCACCAATAATGTTACATCTGTACATGAAAAGAAAGGACAAAGAAAGCAGCCTGGGGAAAAGGTGTGCCAAGCAGTAGAAAAGGATACCATGGGACAAGGGATGTCTAAACTAAGAGCAGAATTCTGCAAAGACAGTCAAGATTATCAGATATGGTGAAGAATGTGAGAATTTTATAACAAGGTGTCAAGTTCAAGTCAGTACAAAGACATGTAACTTGGATTAATTGACATGTTAGCAGATGAATTTGCTTTGAAAAAAAAAATGTAGGCACTAGGTTGAAGACAGCCCAGTTACAAGCAGAGGATCTAATCAACTTCCAGATTTCCAGGTTTGGTTTTGTTTTTTAAAAGCTGGCATGCTTGTAATCCCTATTGCCTGGCTTCAAAAATGTAGACACACTGTGAAGGAGGAGCTGAAATCTAAGAATGGGAATATCCCCAAACCCAAGTTTCTAATGAAAAAGTTCATAGGCCTTTTAACTCCAGACTGATACATGTTTTCAATTGACAAATCCAGGCTGGGGAGGTGGCTCTATGGGAAAATCACTTTGTACACACGCATGAAGACCTAAGTTTGGATCCAGAACCCATGTGAAGCTGGACATGGCTGCATACAGTTGTAACCCTAGAGCTAAAAGGGTAAAGACAAGTGGATCCTGGGGGACTTGCTGGCTAGCCAGTGAACTCTAGGTTCAGACAAAATCCTGTCTAAAAAATAAGGTGGAGCATGACAGAGGAAGACAGCCAGTGCCAACCTCTAGCCTCAATATAAAAACATGGGCATCCATATCTACACACACATTAACAAAGGCAGGCGTGGTAGTGTGCATTTGTAATTCCAGGACGGGAACGTGCAGACGGGCCAGTCTAGTATACTCAGTTGTCAGATGGCATGTGAGGATTGACATCTGAGAATGATCTCTGGCCTTCCGTATGCACACACACAGACAAGACAAACTGATTAAACTGGCTCTACTATAACTAATTATAATGTGTTTAATAAAGAATGGGGAGAAAAGAATGAACGGTAAGAATAATTCACTAAAAAGTGTAACAGTTTTACCTTGGAAATGATAAAAGCTGTATAAACACATTTTCAGGTAGAATGTTCTATGAAAATGAAGAGTATGTTTTCCCTTAAGACTAGGCTGTTGGGTTATTTTAATTTCTACTACTGAAGTTTGTTTTTTCTAAGCAAAATAATGAATTTTAGCTTACTCAAATTAAGCCGCAGTCCCTGGGAAGTTGTGCACTGAAGAAGGTAGGAGAGCAGATGATCAGACAGGAGACGCTACACCAGAGGAATACAAGCTTGGATGAAGGGATGTGGGAGGAGAGGAAGGAAATGCATGGAGGGAGACTGCAAGTGCAGGTGTAGTGGTGCGGCATTCAAAGCACTCGGCCCACTGTAAGAACAAACACGGTGGTCGCTGGCCAACGCTGCTGATGAGCTGAGGATAGGCTGAAGACACACCTCCACACAAAAGCCTGCCACGCACGCTAACATCAAATCTGATACAGAATGGCATCTTAGAGATGGACAGTTGCATAACTGGTGCACTTCCTTGCCAATGAGTGAAATACACATACCTATTTTCTTCTTGATATTTAAATTGGTAGGCAAATATTTTCTATAAAGGACCAGGTGGCATGTTAATTTTTTATTATGATTAATTTTATGTGTATGGGTGTTCTGCCTGCTTATGTCATGTCTGTGACTGGTTTCTTCCATGGCCAACAGAGGGCATCTGATCCCCTAGAACTGAAGTTAGAGATGGTAGTGAGCTGCCCTGTGAATGCTCAGAATTGATCTTCTGGAAGAACACTAAGTACTCTTAACCACTAAGCCATCTTTCTCCTGTCCTGGTTAAGTAGTTTAGGTATTTTGAGCCTTGCAATCCCTATTCCACGTACCCTTGCTGCTGGGGCATGTAAACAGTAATATGTAAATGAATGCAACTGTGTTCCAATAAACTATTTTCAAAAAAATTTAAATGTAGTATGCAGATTTGGCCTACACAGCATCACCTGTCAACTTCTAAATAACAATTCCATGTAAGTGATGCAGCTCACTGCCATCTGTAACTTCAGTTCTAGGGGATCTGATGAAGAATGAGATGCAGTTCCTCATGCCTTCTCTATCAGGCATACAGTCAGCTATGTAATAGTAACTTTTCCCATATTGTTTCGTGGATAGTGTTTTATAAGCCTTGCACATCAGCCTCATTCATACTATGCTGTAAGATGCAGACTTGACAAACAGGAGCTGACCGGTCAAGGTATAGTATTTTCTTTATGACCATAAGATGGCACCAAAATGCCACTTCTCAGCTAAATACACTTCAGTAGTTTTACAACATGAAAACTTTAATAGGCAATCACCTACCTGAAATGTGGTATATGTATTTTTAAAATATCTAAAAGCACATTTTGTCAGAGTTCTAATGCTAGAAACACAGCATCTCTGAAAATAATATAACTATTTGCCCAATTTCTGCTCAATGATACTGGGAGATGTGGTTTCTATAGAAAGCATTACCAAGAGGAAGAAATGTACCCAATACTTTTAAAATAAACTGGGCATGGTGGTGCACACATTCCAGCAGTCAGGAGGCAGAGGTCAGCCTGGTTTACAGAGTAAATTCCGGGACAACTAAGGCTACACAGAGAACCCCTGTCTCAACACTCCCCCCTACTTCTGTATGCTGAAAGAAAAAAAGAAAGGAAGGAAGGAAGAAAAGAAAGAAAGAAAACCAGACTCTGAATGTGGCTGACAATGAGGGCTGACTGAGAAGCCAATGATAAT
>LOEQ01002209.1:63801-87739 GCA_001685075.1 Bramus lutescens | reverse complement strand
AACCAATGGTAATAAAACATATTCATAGCATACAGAGGGGAATCCCACATCAGTTCACTGGTCAATTATCTCACTAATCTGTGAGTTCCAGGTTAAATGAAAGACTGAACAAACCATCAAACAAACAAAGATATACAGTGAGGTAATCACCTCAAAAAACAAACAAACAAACAAACAAAAAACCAAAGAAACGAAAGCAAAAGGATGATTACAAAGAAGCTTCAGTTATAAAATTGAGTCCATAAAAAGAAAAATACTTGAGTACTTGTGGTGCTATAAATAAGAATGGCCCACAGGCTCATATACTTGAATGTTTAATCACCAATGTAGCACTACTTGAGAAGGATTAGGAGGTATGGCTTTGTTGGGAGAAGTGTGTCACTAGGTGCGGGCTTTCTGTGCGTGTGCGTGTGCGTGTGTGTGTGTGTGTGTATCTCCCTCCCCCCTCTGTTTATGGATTAGGATGTAGCCTCAGCTACTTCTCCAGGACCATACCTGCCATGCTCTCTGTCATGATTAAGAAGGAACTAAGCCTAAAACTGTACGCAAGCTCCCAACTGAATGTTTTCTAAAAGTTGCCTTGGTCGTGGTGTCACTTCTCAGCAACAGAACACTAACTAATACCCCAAAAATATTAATACATTTTATTCATATTTTGTGAAATCTTTTCTAACCATTCACTAAAGTAGACAAAATCAAACCCTTTCTCAACAAAAACACCTAATTACGTGAATATGAAAAAGGTAAAACCACCTTTCACATAACAAATACAAGTACTAGTTTCTAAAAAAGTAGTCTAAAAATTTCTAGTATAATAGGTGTTAAGGGATACAGTCAAGGACTCATTAAGGGTTAAGGCTTTAAAGCCAGGTAGTGGTGGTGTATGCCTTTATTCCCAGCACTCAGGAGGCAGAAGCAGGTGGATCTCCATGAGTTCGAGGTCAGCCTGGTTTATAGGGTGAATGCCAGAATAAGATCTAAAGCTACAGAGAGAACCCCTGTCTCGAAAAACAAAAACAAGGTGGGTAGGGCGCTAAGGCCTTCGAAGGGTAAAAGACTCCTAGAAGCCAAAGTGAAACCAGATTGTATAAAGCTTTCAAATTGCAGTGAATGCCGTGTGCAAAGAACTGGTTTTCAAGGACACTATGCTCTCAGGAGGCACCAGAGGTTCTGGTGCTGGCACGTTATTCTTTATCAAAATGCAAACATAGTTTAATGTAGAGCACAGGAAGAAAAAATAAGAATCTAAACATTGACACAATGACAGATGTAAGGAGCAACAAACTGTCCTTTTAACAAGGCTTTCTAAAATGAGTCTAATATTATCTTTACAGCCCTGTGAAATTTGTCCTATGTTCAGATATTGTACTGGCTGGTTTTGTGTGTCAACCTGACACAAGCTAGAGTCATTAGAAAGGAGCCTCAGTTAAGGAGAGGCCTCCATGAGACGCAGTTGTACCGCATTTTCTCAATTACTGATCAATGGAGGAGAGCCCAGCCCATGGTGGGTGCTGCCATCCCTGGGCTGGTGGTCCTGGATTCTCTAAGAAAGTAGGCTAGGCAAGGCATGGGGAAGAAACCAGTCAACAGCAACTCCCCTCCTCCATAGTCTCTGCATCAGCTCCTGCCTCCATATTCCTGCCCTGTTTGAATTCTTGTCCTGACTTCCTTCAGTGATGAAAAAACTGTAGAAGTATAAGCCTAATAAACCCTTTCCTACACAACTTGCTTTTTGGTCATGGTGTTTAGTTGCAGCAACCGGCACACTATCTAAGATAGATGTTAGCCTAAAGCTACTCTATAGCTATAGCTAATAACTGAAGAAAGTCAGATCAAACCCCATCCTTATTGTGACCATAGAACATCTTTATAGTAAAATGTATAGTACTGTAATCTGTGGCTACAAAATCAAAGCTAAAATATTTATAATCTGTCTACTTCTTATAAAAGAGTTCTTCTCAAACAGGTGAACTAGATAAGACCATTTAAGCATACCTGAGATCTGGAACTCAGTGCATTGAACATGTCAAAAAACACAAAGCAAGTGAAAGTCATTGTTGTGTCTCGTGGTGTTATCACATTGTCTCGAAGCTGCCAAGAAGAAAGACAAAATGACCTCTTTTTTCCCCCCTTTGTGGCAGATGGATTAAACATTAACACTACATGCTTTCAAAATGAAATAGCTTCCATCTAAACATGACACTTAAAAACTAAATTTTCTATAAACCACTTAGTGAATAAACACAGTCTACACGAAAGTTTAAAAAAAAAAAACCTCTTATGAGCTAGGTATCAGGAATTAAAATACTGGCACTATTTTAACACAGCCATGTAAGATTTTGTTTTCTGATTTTCCCAAATTTCCATCCACATGATACTTTACTATATACTTAATGACTTTAGGTTATAGTTCCTTAACCTGTATTTTTCAATCAGAAGGCTCTTCACTTGCCAAACATCTGTACAACACAAAAAAAACCTAAGAATCCTACTAAAGAGACACATGGTAACACGGCAGTTTATCAGTGAATATACCTCTCGCCAGAAGACAAACAAAGTCCCACAAACAATGATTATTGATGAAACAAGTATTTTAAGTATCAAATTTTTTGTCAAAATGCTGTCCTTCCAGTTTCGAGGAGGTTTGCGAATGACGTCTTTATCCACTGGCTCTACTCCAAGGCTTAAAAACAGAAAGAACAAATAAAGTACTTTGAAATGTTTATACTTACTTTCATAGTCTAACTAGCTTCAATTATCTAGCAAACTAAATGCTTTCTTTAAAAATAAAATGTTGTCTATAAAGAAAATACTGGCCATGATTATTTGAAAACTATCACTGCTGGACATGCTGATATAATGTCTACAGTACTAACTACTAGCAAGAAGAAGGAAGGGAAGGGAGGAAGGAAAGAGGGAGAGAGGGCAAGGAAGGCTACTGATTTTGTCATTTTCTGAACTCTTATGCTTTGGGCAAGGTATGACAGACAATTGATAGCCAATTTTCAAAAAACTATCCAATTTCATTTACATATAAATTGATTTTTCAAATCCATAACCTACCAAGGAAATAATGTATTTCATGCAAGGATGTCTTTGATTAGGAGGATTTACTAGGATGACCATGACAGATTTCACTCAATTACCATACTACTAAAAACAACACTGAAATATTTGAACATGTATTTTAGCAAGGCTGTTAAACAGAATTCAGATATGAAACTTGGAGCGATGGTGTTGATGCTGCATTATGAAAGTATCCCTTTTGTACTAAGAGCCTGGAACTTCTGCTAGACTTCAGTAGAGGTAAAGTAACAACGGCTATCCTACTATGTACTCAGCATGTATAACCTGCATTTAAGAGAACAGTAACAAAACCAATCTTGTCGTAGACTTCCCATAAGTAATAAGTAATCAACTTTTACAGTTTGAGCTAATACGTAGCTGTAATCTTCAGTTACATACTTTGCAATGCCCTGACCCAGAGTAATGCCTATGTGTTTTCATGTGTATTATAACCATTTGCTGGAAACAGCAAATAAGCTGAAAGCAACCTTATAAAATAAATATCCATAAAGGCTGGACACACATTAGGATATTGCTTGATGGTATCTATTATCTGGGTCGGTTGGAGTGAGTGACTTAATTCCTTATAAAACTCTAGTTAAAACTGCTGTAAAGTATCCATCATTCCTTCCACCTGTGAGGCTTTCTGTGCTGTTCATAAAAGAGCCATTTATTAGGGACAGATACAAAAAACACAGATACACAGACCACAATACAACTTTCAGGCAGGCATAGATTCTCAGATTCATACATATGTCATAAAACAGAAGACACAGGAAAAATGAAGCAGACAATGTAAATATTGGCTTGCTCTTGGTTAAATAATAATTATGGGGATGGGAGGCGCTTTGATTCCTTCCCTTAGTGCAACATCAATGCATTAGTGGTGACCAAGTTTATTGTTAATGTATTCAAACTGACCGTAGGAAATTTCTCCATTATATCCAGTTCTGTCCAAAAAAACAAGAAAGAACTGCAATTGTTCCCTGATCTGTTTGGACCCAAAAGTTGGCACCTCGGACAATGTAAACAATCACACCTATGCTGAATGAATGGACAATCAAAGAGAATAAATGATATGCAGACATGACAATTCCTAAGAAGCATGTTGCTGGAAAATGTACATGATGAAAGTTTGATGGGTCTTATTCACATCTGCCTTCTCTTTTCAGTTCACACATGAAGAAACACTTACCTCTGAGCTGGCGGTCCATCCATAATAATATTGATCCACAAAATTTGCATTGCATTTAGAGGGTTAGGAAAGTTCATTAACGTAGCCAACGAGATTAAAGTTAATGCTGCTATACTCCTGTTGAAAAAGAGTTATTTAAAAATTAGCACAATAAATTTTATACATTTTATTAGCACTTAAGTCTCATGCTACTAGGGCTGGGAAACCAGCTCAGCTGGTGAAATATTTCCTGAGTAAAAGCCTGAGAACCTGAGTTTAGATCCTCAGAACCAAAGTGAAAAGTTAGAGGCAGTGGTGCACACATGCAATCCCAGTACTGGGGACAAAGAGACAGGAAGGTCCCAGAAACTTGCTGGGGGACCAGAATGGCTAATCAGTGAACTCAGGTTCAGTAAAGACATGTCATCAAAAATTAAGGTAGGAGATGATTGAGAAAAACATCCATTGTCAATATCTGGACTCCACATGTAAGTACATACATGTGTACACAGAAATGGGTACATTCATGAACACATTCACTATATAAAAAAAATCATGTTCTACACATTTTAAAGTAATCCTATTAATTCAACTGAGCTATGCTTCATTCATATAAATATTTTGTTAAGGAGCAAAGGGGAATTTTTGAAAGTGAGTCTAATTCTGCAGCTCAGGGTCTTGCTGTATAGACTGGGCTGCCACAAACAACAATCTACTCGGTCTCCCAGGTGATAGAATAAAAAATGAGAGCCACCTATCAGGCAAGCTAAGAGTATTTCAACAGAAGACTTTTTTTTTTTAAATGCTTATGCAACAACAAAAAAAATACAAAGACCTCCTAACCCTGACAGGCTCTCACCAAAGTAATACAGACCAGGCCTCTTGAATTCCCCTGCCTCAGCCTTCTAGAATTCTGGGATTACAGATGTGCCACCAAGCCCAGATGAAAGGAAAGATTTTTAGACCTACCACAAAGTCAGCTTCAAAAATATTTAATTAACTTTGACTAGAGAAAACCTACTTTATTTTTAGAAAAAGATACCAAGAAACATTACTGAGATTTGACACATCCCCTTTTAGATTTCAGAACCAATTAAATAAATCCCAAAGGTTTATGTAAGCATCCTTTAGTATTCATAGGAGTTGGTCAGGTTGCAGGATCTCCTTCAAATACCAGGTCCCAGTCACTTACATAAAAATGGCATCATATTGTTTCTCAACCTTTTAGCTAAATGGCAAATATAAAATGACAAAATATCTACCTATTATTTATACATTTCCTACTATATACTTTAAATCATCCCTTTGAAAGCATCTAATATGACCTAAACAATGTTCATAGCTGTTAATACTTTTTTCTTTTTAGAAAACTACTTATAAGCAATCTTCAAGAATATAAGTAGGAAGTTTCTAGGCAGTCTGCTCAAGTTTTATTCCTCAAATAATTTCTCTAGAAGACCCATGGGCAAAAGTTCTTGCAAACTTACGTGCTCAGTTGAAATCTAACAAAATTCTTAATGTTATTATAAATTCCTTTACCCTCTTCAATTGCAGACCTGAAATTTAAAAATAATGAAATAAAAAACTATCACATAAAATATACCCCTATGAAAACATTTTCAAACTAATTTTCCAAATAATAATTAGCATATTTTTAAAAAATCTATTATTAGGTAAGAATAGGAAAGATGGATTTGTTTAGTTTTTCAAGATAGAGTTTCTCTGTGTAGCCCTGGCTGTTCTTGAACTCACTCTGTAGATCAGGCTGGCCTGGAGCTTACAGAGATATACCTGCCTATGCCTCCCCAGTGCTGAATTAAAGGTGTGTATTACCACCACAGCCTGGCCCAAATTCTTACTCTTTTTTTTTTCTTCTTCTTCCAAATTCTTACTCTTNAAAAAAAAAAAAGGTTGGGTTAGAAAGATGGTGATGGCTGAGCATTGAGAAGGCATGCTGCTCCTGTAGAGGACCTGGGTTCTACTTCCAGGACCATGTCAAGTGGCTCACAACCATCTGTAACTCCAGTTTGTGGAGGAATACCACCTCTGGTCTCCAGAGACATCTGCAACATTATGTACACTCATACATGTAATTAAAAATAAATCTTTAAAAAAAACATGTATTATCTCTCTCCACACAAGATAATACTACATATTTCTGATAATAAAACAATGACATTCTATATCCTTCACAGCTCATTTTTCTTAGTAGGTTAAATTAAAACATGTCAAAAATTAAATGGTACTGAGTTATATAAGAATTATGAAATTTATTTATTGTTTCTATATAACTATGAAGAATTTAAAGATGTGGCTTACAAAAATTTACTTAGGAATTCTCGGATTCACTTGGTTGAGTCTAGGGAAAGGTGAATTCTTAAAACTGCATCCTCCAAGATTTTTAGATAACTTCAAAAAATGGGAGACAAAAACACCACTCTTCTTGCAAAAAGTTGGCATATGCAGAGTCCTGTGCTCCAAAGTGAACCACTTTAGGCCATATTCGGATAATAAAGCCTGGCAGGACTCACTAGAATTCATCACTGTGGGGAGTTATGGATAGTGAGATTCACATGACCTCCTCCACTAGCATTAATCTGGAATCTCAATCAACTGAAAACACGGACTACCAAAGGAATTCGGGGATAAGATGCTGTCTCATGAAAACTAAGGGCAACAAGAACACTAATATATGAAAATTTTCATGAATGTGAACTTAACTTTTAATGCTGCATACATGTCTCCCATAACCTCAACCTAACTAAAATAAAGACTCTGCAAGAAGAGTCACTGTTGTGCCATCATTCCATGCCCAGAAAAACATGACATGTGGCTGCCACTCAGTAAATATTCCTTAAATTAACAGTCTTCTCATTTATTATGTGTGTTCCACTGACACAAATAATTTTCTCTTGAACTACATAAAACAAGATTATGCAAAACAAAATCATGTTTTAGTTTGCCCAATCCTGCTAATTCTTTTCAAGCTGAATTATCTGAAGGTGAGATAAACGTAGGCAAAGAAAACCAATGTCTTACATTATTGTTTGAAAGTCATCATCCACCAAGATCATGTCTGCAGCCTCTTTGCAAACATCTGTGCCAGTCTGGCCCATGGCAACTCCAATGTCTGCAGCCTTCAGAGCAACGGCATCATTTACTCCATCTCCTGTCATGGCTACAACTGACCCATTCTTCTGGAGAGACTAAAAGGGCCAGAAAAGAAGAGCAGAGAGAACTGTTCTGATTTTTTTGAAATTGTATCATTAGGATAAGGAAATATTATCAATCACTTTTCACGTAATTAAGATTAAAAAAAATACATAACCACTTTTTTGGTCAGCTTAAATACATCAAAGTCTTTATAAAATAAATCTTAGAAAATACTGTTAATAGCATTCCCAACCAAGAGAGATGTATATCTGAAATGTGACAGTCACCTATATAATGGTTTGTAACTAGGGGTATTTTTATTATCCAGAACATCTAACAATGTTTGGTGGCATTTTGACTATTTTAAGTTGTAGGATGGCACTGGCATCTACTTGGTAGGAGCTAAGGATGATACTAAACATTCTAGAATACTCAGGAGAGCCCTATCACTCCTACCTACAAATAACCCATCCTAAGGTATCAATAACCTCAAAACTCAGAAGCTCTCAACTATACAATGTCTGGTTACTATATGTAATAATTAAATCTGCTTATCTGTTGGATACAATTCCAGATGACTTATACAATTAAACAAAACATAAAAATATTCCAGTAAATGATGCATACATACAGAAGGTGGAGCTGAAACATTGTTAACATGCAAGTGGTATTGGTGTTCAACATACTGCTCACTACATGGCTTGGTTACTGAACTGATGAAAATAATAAGCCTTCTTGATACTGTTGACTCATAAAACATTTCTTACATTGACACAGTGTCTATCACTATTCTCGCTGGGATGATTCAGCTATGCATCCCTGCCATATTACACTTCTACACTCTGTCCTGGAAAAATGCTTTATAGCTTTCTTCTATGTCTTTATATGCCAACCATCTCCTTTAAGGTATAACTCTTACAGAATTATACCTGTTTTGTCTCATAATACCCTAAACGCTGCCATATTCTTTGTAAAGAATGAACAAAAGACAAAGTAGCAACATTTTGTAAAGAGAATTCAAAATAATTTGGTTGTCAGACACCCACCTTAATAATTTTCATCTTGTGTCTTGGGCTTGCTCTGTAAAATACTGCAACCTGTTAAAACACAGATACACTAAAAATCTCTGATGTTAACAAGTACCAGTGTTTCTAAGTAACATTTTTAACAATTTAGTTTGGCACAAAGGCTGAAAGTAGTTAATGCCATTTATGTGCCAAGATACCTATCTTGTGCAGGGATTCAATATTTACCAAAGAAAAGGGTATATTCATCCTAAGAAACACATAATCTAAACATGTCATGACCTTCATCTGTGTCCTCACAACACTAGTGTACAACAGGAACTGCTTTTCTCTTTGGTCTCAGAGAAGAATGGCTGCTTCCCAATGTCTGAGGGGCTATTTTCACATTGTGATGTAGGTGCCCCCTCTTGATCTGGAATAATCCATAAGCCTCTCTTCAACTGTAATTCAAAGCTACTTAATGATCAGATTTCTCCGCCCACAATTATCACTTCATAACTCTTCTGCATAATCCTGTCACCATGCCAAATGCCAGCCAGAACAGTGAGTCTTGTACCCTTAACTTTCACCTTGTTTTAGCCTAAGTCTTCTAGGTAACATTGCCAGCCGTTACATCTCTCTCACACAGTTCCAATGGGGAAGTGAGAAAGGGGAGCTGCATAGCATCCTCCTTCATAAAACCAGTTATGAATGTCACATCAGTTCATACTTCTCACTAATTGTAAGCATCCATGTTCCAAATCTTTTGAATTTTATTATTTGTTTCTCAGTCTAGCAAAAGGGAGCAGCAGTGACTAAAGAACAAAATACAACCACTGTGGTTTGGAAGTAGAAATGAAGAGAGAGAAGATGACAGTGGAAAGCTACATTATAAAAGAAAAGAATACAGAGAAATACTGGGAAAACACCAAATCAAAATCCACAAAAGGCCTCCACATTTTCAGGAGGACTCTCAAGGGCATTCCATTCTTCTTCTTAGCACTGCTCTAGGAACTGAACTTGTGGTCAGCATTCACGGTTCTTTAGAATGGCATAAACTGACAAGGTGAGACGGGGAAAGAAGTCAGGGAGAAAACTGGAAAACATTAAAAAAGAGGTTGATGAAAAAGAGATTGAAAGATTAGAACAACCTGTCACAATCCTCAAATCTAGGAGACTTCCTACTGACATACTGGATAAACTGTAGGTGATTAAAATAAAAATATGTGAACTACAGAAAATGTAACCATGAGTGTGAGGATTCGTTAACAGAGTAAACAAAAACAAGTATTAATATCAAAAACAGAAAACAGAATCAACAAGGACACTCAGTTCTATCTATGGACAAGGGGACAGAATCTAAAATAAATCACAAATGGAAAATGATAGGAGCTTTCAGAAATACTTCACAAAGCAGGCACAAGTCAGCTTCCATATTGCTTTTTAATTGGTTCTAGGTAAGTGAATAATACCACATATAGAAGTTAAAAGGTTGGAATATATTCCCCAGAATCACAAAAAAGAAATACAGAAATGACAAACAATTACATGATGTTAAGATGTGGGAAAAGTAGCAGGCTAGTAATTTAGAACACTTTTATCAATACACTAAGAAAACAGGCTCTGCAAATTAATCGGAAACAAAAGCAGATGAAATAAAACCTGCCCAGTTGTCAGAGGTTTACATGAACATAAGATGAAGGGTGGGGGCAAAGTGGGAGGAAAAACAGTCCTGCTCACTAAAAAAATCATTAGTATTTGGAGAACAGACTCACTTAAAACACATTAAATTCCATGGTATTATACAATTCCTCTTTTAAGTTGAATACATTTAACCAATTCAATAAACTGACTTCAAAGCTTATTTTATTTAAGTCTCTTTAGAATAGTGCCAATGTACCTGCCATAATTAACACTCTGTCTATTTGGGAAAGAAAGATGATGTCATCTGTCCAGGCTAATGTTACAATTCAGAATTCTTCCTTCTCTAAATACCTTTTAGGTTTGTTGCCAAAATGTATTAACGTTTTATCAAAGAAACAGAAGGGGAACAAGAAGAGGCAAATGCAAGACTGGCATCTCTAGAAAGAAGGCTGAACAAAGGTCTAGTGGGAAAATGTTTAATTAACTATAGATTTTACAACCACTTAGTAATGTACACTCTAGCCCATATCCTGGGAGAGGCCAATGAAGGATTTGTTCATTCATAAATAAACTATAAGGTAATATACACACAGAAGCTCCTATCCAAATAAGTAAACACTTTCTCCGCTTAATCTTAAAGAAAATGTTTAGGCAGCTCTAGAAGATCGGGAAATAACATTCATGAATGGGTAGAGCTTGATTAAACTCTAATTGTGGCTGAACAAAACAGTGCATATTTGCTAGCAACCACATCCCCAATCAGTTTACTAGAAGATGGAGAAAGTACAACTGGAAGTCTAGGAACTCAACACCACTGCACAAAGTACAGACCATGAAATATAAATTGACATCTCTTCAGAAGACAGTTCAGCAGTAAATTTTAAGAGGTCTCTCAGTGCACTGAACCTTGGTCAGATCATTTTAGATTCAGAAATTTGGTCTACAAAGGAAATTGTATCTAGATGCTGCATGTACAGTAATGTTCGGAACTACAAAGTAACAGATGGTGAACATTTCAGAGTAACAGACATGGGCTCCAGTATCAATGTTATCCCCTCTCACTGGCTCTAAAACATCAGCCAGACTTTCTAATTGCCCAAAATGGAAGTAACCAAGATGCCCTTCAAAACGAAGTGTCACCATCATATATATCAAGGAAGAATCAGATGCCAGGTGGGTGGTACACATCCTTAATACTAGCACTAGGGAGGAAGAGGCAGGCAGATCTGTGGGTTTGAGGTCAGAGTGGTCTACAGAGCTAGTTCCAAGACAGCCTGGGCAGTTACACAGAGAAACCCCATCTCTAAACAAAAGAATCATAGTAAGCAAGTTCTCAATCCAGGGCTTGGTGAAATAACAAATGTATACAGGTTAGTCTGAAAGTATAAAGAACAAGTGAACTACCAAGCATTTCTTAAAGCAACCGGACAGTTCTACATAAAACTAATGGTTGACAAAGTAAATACTCATTTGTCAAAACCCCTAGAAATAGTAGAGATGAACTAGGTATTATTTCCTAAGTTTTTTTGAAAAATCAAAACTTAAGCTAACAAAAATCTACTAATTACTTGAAAATTTTTAAGTGATCCAACCTTTAGAAGGTGACTGTAAATAAGATATGTATAATATATGCACTCCTGGTTGCTACTATTATCATTAAAACATTATTCACAGTAAAAAAACATATAAACTAAAACTTCACTAAGAAAATGGCTTTATAAATACATATATCAAGTGTTCAGAGATTCATGCACAGTAAACAGACACAAAATATAGCAGAGCCATTAAAGGCATATTTTCTAGTATTAATTTGTGATTTCAGAAATGCTGAAATTACATTGTGAATATATGAAGTCCAATCTATGTTTCTGGTTTTTTTGTTTGTTTGGTTGGTTTTTTTGTTTTGTTTTGTTTTTCAAGACAGGGTGTCTCTATAGCTTTGGAGCCTGTCCTAGAGCTAGCTTATGTAGACCAGGCTGGCCTCGAACTCAGAGATCCGCCTGCCTCTGCCTCCCAAGTGCTGTGATTAAAGGCATGCACCACCACATGTTTCTGTTAAATGTGTATTTGAAAAGTCACAGTAGGTTAACTTATGCTAATGATATGTGGGCACATAACTTCTGAGTGTCTTGATTATATTACTAATAGTTTGAATTGACCTTACTGTTCAATTCTTTTACAATAATTATATACTATTATTGACTTTTTCCTAATCAGTAAAAAGTATTATAAAGATATATACAATATATATGCATCTAAATACATAATGCCATAAGTCTATAAAAAGCCATAAATGAAGATACTGAGATAATTTAAGAAAATTCCATATTCTCAAAAGGCAGCTTTTAAGTAGCACGTTTTATTATTAATGGAAACAGATGGCTAAAACTGCTAACCAAATAAATGCCAGGTAAGTACTCATTTTGAAGGACATATAAATACATACGCTCAAATATTAACAATATGGAAAAAATAATGCTGCCCAACTCTCATGAGACCAACTTCTACGTGTCTTGTATATGTGATAACCAGATTCTATAAGGCTTCCACAAAGCAGACTTGGGAAATAAAATTAATTTCATTTAAGGGAAACTGGCTTATAGAAGTTACTATGTTATACAAAACAGCACTGTTCTTTATTTCCTATAAATTCCTACAAAAAGCATTAGAATCAAATATTAAAAAGCATTTCAATGCCAAACAACCAGCCTTTTCAACAGAAGGTGCTGGAACAAATGAATACCATGCATAATAAAATCAAATATGACCACTGTAATATACATAAAATTTAACTCAAAATGATCACTGGACAAAGTAAAAAAAAAAACCCAAACTATAAAACTTCTAAGAGAAAATACTCTGTAATTATAGTTTAGATTGATCTCCTAAAAATAGAAATAACAAGCATAATCCATGAAAGTAAAGATTAATAAGCTAGACTTTATCAAGTTAAATAGTTCTCTGTAGCCACACTGGGGGGAAAAAAAAGGCTGAAAAGGGCTATAATACACTTAAAAAACAAAACCAAAAACAAAACTCTGAACTAAATAAGAAAAAAACATAATTTGTAAAAATAGTCAGACTATGCAAATGCCATGTTAAAAATATTTAACATGAGAAGTTTTTGAGAGAATGCAAAGGAAAACCACAATAAAGTCTTCCTAGAGCCCATGAGATGAGCACTCAACAGGTAATAGGACTAAAGAAAAGGAGAACATACCCACATGCTAAACAAAGCTTCAAACGGCAATGCTGTCCTGTCACCCAACCTGAGTGAAGTCCTTATGAAGCCATATGATCATTCAAGCATTTACACAACTTTCACAAAGAAACTGATACACACAGCTTTATTCACTGACAGCAAATACTGAGCCAATCCAACTGTCACTGAGCTAAAAAGATACAGTCCACCCATTCAAACACTGCTCAGCAATTTAAGTGGGGGAAAGAAAAAGGAGTAGAGTACATTAAGACACCGCAGCTCAGCGAAGTGACATCTCCAAGGCATTGTGGGAAAGAATCAAATTCAAAAACTTCATACTACATGGTCTTATTCTTGTAGAATTCAATAGAAGACGACACTACGGGAACAGAAAGTGAAGCGCTGCTGCCAAGCTCTAGGGGAGCAGTTGAATAGAAGAGGTCATGAAAACATGGAGAGTTAGGAGGAAGCTGCTCTATATCCTAACTGGGAAAGACTTTGTAAGACACCACGAATCAGTCCAAACCAGAAGAGGTGTGGTTTACTGTCTGCAAACAATACTTCATTTTAAAAAGGTATAAACTCAAGCTAAAATACAAACAGAACTAAAGTGTAAGTAGCAGTATCTGTCTCCATCTTCTACCTCACACATACAAGTCCTAGGTTACCACAGAACTCAGAGGAAAGACAGTTTTTATCAGAGTTAATGATTTTATAACATTTTCCTAATCATCATAAATAATAATATGGTTTATTTCAAGGAAATTTCATTTGAGAATCTGGAGCAGCAAATTTGGTGGGCATGTCTCATTTGTAAGTGAGCAGTTTCCCCGAGACAGTAGCAATATCTGAGGTTGAATAAGGACTCTCAGAACCTCCTCGTGCAGGCTCACCTTTGGTACTATCTGTGAAAGCTGCTGGACCTCCATGGTATCTACTTCTTCTCCAGACACCGACTGGGAAGTTTTAGAATACAATCCCAGACGACTAGCTAAAGTATAAGGTAACAAAAAAGTATAATTAAATTTCTTTGCTTGAAAAGTTAGTAAAATTATGCTTATTAGACATTTTTTATTTACTTATTAAAGATAAAAAGTATATCAAGGAATCATAAGACAAACAACTGGTAAGACAAAACTCTCTGAAATTTATAGTGAGTCTGAAATTACTGCTTGCATATTTTATTTTTACTTAAATTTAAGAATAAAGAATTGTCCCTAAGTGAGCTAAACCTAAAAATTAAAACTATACTAATCAGTTTCTGCTCAGCAGCTCAATTTCAATGGCAATCAGAATGTACTATAAGCAAAGTAACTGAAACCAGAAAAACCGGGGGCAGGTTTAGTTGCACGCAATCATGTAGCTGCATAGAAATGAAAATACATGCTGAAAAACGATTCTCCCAATATCGTGACTCTAGTGATCCTTTTTCAGTAACAAAGTTGACACTTTTAGTCCAGACCTATCACAAATTAATGAAATCAAAATGAACAGACTTGGCAAATGCTGAGTTGATGCTTTGTGGGCTCCAAGGCCAAGAATCTGCACTTACGCTTCTCTCCACTTTACATTGCTGAAGGGAAGCAACTAACTTTCAAACCATAGAAGTACATCTCTGATGAGAAAAAAGAAGTACACAAAAGCTATCCTCTTAAATGCTCCAGTCTGCTTTGAAAGTTTTACTGAAATTACAAAGAAAAACCTCAACTCAACTTTCCATTCACAACTCTAGTGTTTTATACCTGTCAGCAAGTGGATTATAAAGTCAGCTACCTTCCTGTGAATAAATACACAAATGATTTCATGAGCTAGTCATGTGTTTTTAATATTCTTTTTAAACTCAAATCCTGTGTACCTGTAATCTTTTTTAAATCTGAGAAAAAAACAACTAAGTTATTATATAATTATATTATCTAAACATATTTCCTAGCTAACGTTCATAAAACTATACAATGCAGTATTTTATGAAAACCAAAATGCAGCAGCTCAGTTATACCGATTGCAATTGCAGTCTCCTGTGAATCTCCAGTGATCATTTTGATGGAGACCCCTGAGGCAATAAGTGTTGTGACCGCTTCTTTCACACCAGTTCTAGGAGGATCGATGATTCCTACCAGACCAAGGAAGGTCAGTTGTCCCAGTTCCGGACCAGAAGCCAGGGCAAGAACTTAGGAAATAATAAAATACAAAACCAGAAAGTATTGTTTGTGAAAGCATTAAACTTAGCTGATAATAAATCACATGCAGCTATAATGTCATTTGAAGTTACTGCCTATTATTTACAATTCAAATTTATCACATTATGCTTCAACAGTTCTGGATACAGGGTTGCTTTTAAGCTATTTAGAAATTAAAAGGGATAAAACCATAGAAATTAAAAGGGATAAAACCAAAGAACTACTAAGCATATAAGACAAATGAGAAAGAATTATAACATTCTTTCCTAACAACCATATGGAGCTACTCTCCAAAGAAACTACAACCTCTTTAGAAAATACAATCATTACTTAGGGGCAAAGAGAGGTTATCAAGTCAAATTTAAACAAACAGACTCCTTTGAAGGAAGCTTTTAACATATCTTTATCTGAGAAAGCTTTATTAATTATACACAGCCTGTATATACACAATTTCATACACGCTGAACACTAGAAAGAAAATTTCATCTATAAAGTGGTATTAACACCATTAATACCAATAAAGTCTGTTTTCACTGCCTCCAAACATTAACAAACATTTTTTGCTCATAATTTAGGTCTCTAAGAGTTCATAACTATCATATCATTATGTTTAGCTTTCTGTCATCGTTGGGCAACAAGATATAACAAAGTCACGCTCATTTCCCAAATATCACTCAGTTTACTCTCAGAATTCTGGGTCTTTTGGTCACAATCCTTATTAATCAAAAGGCTACACCTCCATCGGGGCGATTATTAAACTAAACACTTACTAACAACAAGCATCCACAAAGGCACACTAAACCTAAGTGTCTCAGAGGGAGCCTGCAAAGTCCCAAAAGGGACAAAGGAGTACTTATTCCTACTCAAACAAAACTATGGAGGATTGAAAAATCAAAGCTGAAGGCAAACCACTTCTGTTTAAGTGGTAGACATAACCAATAAAGGTGTTTTCACTCGGAAGGGGAAGCGATTCCTGGCAACCTCTGATGTTAGATAGGATAGAGGCAGAAGTCAATACAAGGATATGAAGATTATCAGTTTGCATGCTACCAAATCTTGAAAAAGGAGATCATTTCTGTACACTAGGAGGGTGACACTAGCCCAGGGACTGTTACCCTACATTTGAGCACTCTTTAGCACTAAAGACCTACTTAAAATATTCTTTAGGTCAACAGTAGATAAACAGTGTTTATACAGAAGCCCTCTGATACAAAACAGCCAAAATGGTTTGAATATATTTCCTATACCCTCAGAGTTAGAACATTTGGTCCCCAGATGGTAATGTTTTGTAAGGTTGTGGAACCTTCATAATATGGAGAAAGTGGGTCTCTTCAGGACAGAACTTAAAGTTTTATAGCTCACCATCCTGCCCCCCACCCACTGCCTTAAGATATAAAGTAGCAACCTTGCTACCTTAAGGCATTACTACCATCATGGATCCCCACCATGATGGACAGACAATAACCTGCATCTATGCATCAAAATAAAGTCTTCCTCACTTAAGTTGCTTCTTGTCAGGTCATAATCACCAATAAAAAAAACGAACTAAAATATGTTAGAATTTCAAAGTTTATGACCACAAGCATTTCTTAGAAACTACCTTGGTAAGATACATGTATCAATTAATATTTTAATGTATACACATTAATATTTAGTATTTTATTCTTCCATTGCAGTAACCAAAAAACGGGGGAAGATGAAAAAAGGCCTAAGAGACAAAGATCACAGTATTTCCTAAAACTCTATGAAACAAATGTTTTCCTCTAATAATTTAAGTCTACATTGTGAAGTACAGCACAAACCATACACAAAACATCAACAATTCTTCAGCGAAATGGCCCAATAGATAAAGGCACTTGCTATAGACCCTACCAACCTGAGTTTCATTCCTGAACTCACACAGTAAAAGTAGAAAACAGATTTGTGCCACCTCCTGCCCCTCACACACACAGACAGACACAGACAGACACACAGACACACACAAAATAAAAGTAACAGAAATCCATAGAAGATAAACTTCTTGAAAGTAAAATCTCAATCCTAATCAAAGAACACTGCAGATCCACAGAAACTCAAGAGTTCATAATTTGCTATATTCTTGACTTTCCACATCTGAGGGCCAGTTCCCCAATTATAAGAACATGACATCTCAGCAATTTCAATGGTTCTGACACTTGGAGTAGAACCGGACTGCTCAGAAGTGAAGTGGGGATTCAACTGCAATTAAAAGAAGGCCCTTTTTCCCCCAGAACAGTGAGTATGCTGAAACAGCCTTACCTCTGAGTCCCGCAGAGCCCATCTGTGCCTTCTCTTGTTGATACAGATCTCTCTGCTGCTGGGTAAGTGCCAAAGTCTGCCCTTTGTTGTTATATGTAGTACAATACTTAATCACCTGTTCATAAGCGCCCTTCATAAAACAAATCTCTGGTCTGTCCTAAAAAGAAAAATATACAAAGTTTATATTCAAATTGCATATATATCCTACATGAATCCAAAAAGAGACCTCAATTTCTCATAATCCTTCGTAAAGTTAAGTCATTTGAACATAATTCTTTGAGTGGCATTTAAACTCTGAAGATCATTAATGCATGTGGGAGCATACTTTAAAAAAGTAAATAAATAGATAGATAGACAGACAGACAGACAGACAGATAAAATTCTGTGCTACCATACCTTACACCTTACACTATAAGCAATGTTTTACTACACCTCAATTTGCGAACAGTGAGATTTGGGAGATTGTTCTTCACCATGCAGCAGGGAAATGAAGGAGATCTAGTATCAGTCTGGGGGTAATATTTCAGGCTCTTTACAAATGACTATTTACATATCTCTATCTATGGCTATCTACCTATGATGCTTCTGTAATGCTCATAATGACAGATTTCTTCCACTTATAATAGAAGTAAAATTTAGACTAGTATATACAAGGCCCTAAATTTAATCCCAAAATGGGAAAAACAAATGCAAAATAATCCCTAGGACCTTCTAATGAAACCTGTAGTCTCTACCTACCCGTTTAATTTTTAGGCACTTCTCTAGCAAGGCAAACTAATTTACACTTCTTTCAGCTGTCTTCTTTGTTTTTCACCTCTGAACATTTAATACATTTATATTGTGACTCCTCTGTTAACAATTTTACACATTGTCACCAGGCAGTGGTGGCACACACCTTTAATCCAGTGCCCAGTGTTGTAGCACAAAGCACCAAGGAGCCAGATTAGCTCTAACACCTATCACCTCTCCTCTTCACATGGCACTGCCTCCTATTTCACACATCTCTGGAAGCTTTACAAATGCTTTCTCCAAGTATCTCATCACTCTTCAACATAAGGGAGCATCCTTTCTTGATAATAGACCTTGTATTTATCTCCTTACTCTATCCTCCATTTAACATAGTTTTTAACATAGTTTAGAGCACCAGGGGAGGACATTTCACTATAAAACCTAAAATCTTTCTGTTTTGAAAACATTTCAAGCATTATTTGGTAAAATTTCATTTCTTCTTTTTTTTTTTTTCGTTTTGCTTGGCTATTTATTTTTTCAAGACAGGTTTCTCTATGTAGCCTTTGGTTGTCCCAGAACTTGATATGCATAGACCAGGCTGGCCTCAAACTTACAGATCCATCTAGCTCTGCCTCCTGAGTGCTGGGATTCAAAGTGTGAGCAGCAAGCCCGGCACAATCGTATTTCTTGTCCTCTTTATGTTATTACCATTATTACATGTGGTCTCAACTTCCAAAACTTAATCTCCTCATCTTCTTATCTGCTCTACAGCTACTTCTCTCTATTCTACTTTCTCAGAGTCCTTACTCAGAGCTTCTATTTAAGCATTTTTCTGTCATTTCTCATGGTCTTTAGGAATCTCCTTCAGTATGTGCACTACCTTTGCTTCTCTGAGCCTTAGCCTGCTAGTTCAATCTGCAACTTTACACTAAACATTTCCCTGGTTACCAGAAAGAAAATTTGCCTATCAATTTACACTCACAACTAAAAAACTGGTAGCTGCCTGGGCACTGTTAACACTGGTAAGCTGAAGAGTAGGGAAGCTTTTGTCCTTGTTATTGAAAAGAACAGGGAGCTTTTCCATAACTCTCCATTATTCTGAGGGAACAAGTGTGGGGCAGGGCCTGGCTGCACATACTCAGTGCAATTGGAGCCTAGGAATTTGACCTTTATAATGACTTCCCTTGCTCAGCTTTCAGTGTTAAGCTTGCTAGCACACCACCCCTGTATTCCTCAGATCTCCTATATTCCACAAGGATAAAGGAATACTGAAGGTCTAAAGAGGCAGAAAAGCCATTTGGGGAAGAAAGGTTCCTACTGGTTCCTCTTTTAGACCTCAACCTTCCCTCCCAGTATTTGTCTGCCTTAGTACTTGCCTTTAAAAGTACTTATGGATTTTTATCTTTTATTACAGAGAGTGAGAAAATATATTCTTATTGTCATATTCAAAAGACACTTCTAAAAACAAACTAATTGAGCCATTCTAATTGTTTTTAAATTAATAAATTTGTTCAATCTATGGCAGGCTGACCTCCCTTCCACACCTACTTTCCTGAGTCTCATTTGTGTGTTTAGGTTTTGTATGTTAAATCCATTGGTTGCTTTCATCTTGCAGCAAGTCTTTAGGTTGGAAATGAGAAGAATCACACAATTAGCGGTGTTATTTATTGTAAGGATAAGACATTCCTTCAGTGAAGAGCAGTCCAACAACATAAAAACAGCAGAGACCTATAATGAACTATCAGTGAGAAGAAAATCAGATCAAGAGAACTGGATGTCAAAGTCCTCTATACCTAAGATCGGGCTAAAAAACACTTAAGCAGGTGGCTTACAAACAACACGAAATATTTCAATACAGAAATTTTATAAAGAAGAGTGCCACAGTAAAGAAAAATATAATAAAGACTTAAGAACACTGCTGATTACTATGCTTTAAGGCAGTGGTTCTCAAGTTTCCTAATGCTGTGACCCTTTAGTACAGTTCCTCATGCTGTGCTGATGCCAATCATAAAATTATTTTTGCTGCTGATTCATAACTATAATTTTTCTACCGTTATTAATTATAACGTAAGTATATGTGTTTTTCCGATGGTCTTAAGTAACCCCTATAAAAGGGTTGTTCAGCAACCCCACCGCCCAAAGGCCGTGACTCAGAGATTGAGAACCACTGCTCTTAGGCCACAGGATTTATTGATGCCGTAATTCACTAAAATTAATGTAGACCCCTTCCTCAAAAAATGTCATCCAAGCTGAAACAGATGTGCTTTTTTTATTTTATTATTTTGAATGCCTCACCCTATATCCCAGGCTTGTCTAGAACACACTGTGTAACTGACCTCAAACTTGTAGCAATCCTGCCTCAGCCTCCTAAATGCTAGAATTGTGTATAAATATTTTTAAAGAGAGCGATACCTGCTGTGTTCGGTGTACACACTTAACAGCCATCCATTTCTGCTCAGAACTAAAAGGGTATTCAGTTTTTCTGATATAATCCTGTTGCAGTCCATCAAGGCCCACCTATAAGAACAAAATAAAAAATAAAATTCTAATCAACATGTGCTGTTTTTCCCTTTAATAAGCAATGTAAACAACCTATGACATGATGAGTTAAGATAATTGGTTACTCTTCCAGGTATGGGTGAAAGAATAGCAATGTTTTATTTATATGGATTGCATTTTCTTAAAGACAGCATACAAGTACAACATGAAATCCTGCATGCATAGATAGAATACTAGACTATATGTACACCAAGCCTTCATATATTAATCTCTCTACCAGCTCAAAACATGGAAGAAAACAAGATACAAACAAAAGTGCCTGACTAATACTGAAGATGAACTTTGCCAACCAAGAAAAGTTTATTTAACTTCACTTATTAGCAATGGGGATCTTTCTTGTCTGTTGCTATCATCTTCATCCTAATCCTTTAGGTCATGGTTTTGTAATAGTTTCCTCCAGATTGAAACATTGAGTCATAAGCAGGAAGGTAAACAAATCAAAACTGCTTTGAGTCCTGAAACTGACCAGATTCACTAGACTAAATAATGAAGATTGCTGAGAACTACTCTCAAACAAGCCAAGCTTCAAAGGAGATTCTGACACCAGACTCTGTGCCTAGAATAGGAAGAGGTTCAGATCAGAGGGTCTTGGAAAGGATCCAGACTGTTCTGTTCAGCTGCATGCAAGCTGTGCGGCATACTCCAAGGTCCTAGCCCTTGTGAACTATCAGCTGTGCTCGGGTGGGCTCTGATGATGTACTGGTCTTTGAGTCATTTCTGTTCCTACAAGTAACTCCTCACCCATATTCCTGTGAGTAACCCCAATAAAACTCATTGGTTCACTAAGTTGGACTTAGGTAGTATCTATAGTTTGGTCTGTTGTGGGTTCCCTATCTGGGGTGAATACATGTATTGTGTGTGCATGTACACACGTGCATGCATGTACACTGGCACATTTGTGTGTTATATCTCTTAGGAAGTTTTGCTAAACAACACCACTATAACTAGTAACTACAAATGTCATGTATTTGTTCTCACTCCTAATCGCTTTTGAAACCTTTGCCTCTTATTCCAAATATCTAACTGTATTTTAGAACTAGTCAAAAGTCCATGTTATTAACTTCTGTTTTCTTCAGAAATATGGTCAGAGTTCTCTTGGTATTCACATAACCACCAAAATACAGGCTCTTTAACAATTTCCCTCTTTATTCGAACACCATTCATTCCTTCCATATTAGTCAGCTGATTGACCGTGACCTATTCACTCCACGCCTACTTCTTCCCTCCCTCATGCTTTCATTTTAGCTCCTTCTAGCTATCCTCACTAAACCCTTTCTGTCCTTTAAAGTCAAGCCTCCTGCTCTGAACTTTCACTGTTCAAGATAGGTAGAGGTAGGTAGGTAGGTAGGTAGGTAGAAAGGTATGTATGGAGACAAACAGACATAGATAGATATGGCTGTTCAATACTTTAGGTTTAACTATCTTGCCCTGCCTGATCTTTGTTCCTGGAATGTCAGTATTATTGACTCTAGAAAGAAGCTAGCAGCTTGTTAAACAGAAACATGGGAAACAGCTGACACTTGCATCATATTTTATTAATCTTCCAAAAGCTATACATTATTTTTAGTTGTAAGGCCAAATGATAGAGAAATATAGGTTTCTAAAGAGAAAACATACATATTTTAAAACTAGTGGGCAGAGTTGGAGTGCTTACCTGGCATATAGAAGGCCCTGGGTTTGATCTCTATTATATGTATTAAAATGAACAAATGAATGACTAAGTAAATCTAGTGCTGATCTTCTGAATGAAAACCTAGAATAACTTGCAACAGTATAATGGTTCTCATTCCCAGTAATCTCACATAGAAAGATACTGTTTCATTCAAATTTCGGTGTTTTCTCAAATTGTTCTTAAAAGTGGGAAAGACTGCTTTACTTGTGTAAATACCAGGTTTCTTGCTGAAAGAAATGTATATAAGATGTAGGCTCAATCTGAATGGAATACAGGAACAATACTTCCTCTCCCAAACACAGATTTTAATAACACACATTTTGAGAAATGGAAAAGGAAGCAAACCTTGGAAAGAAAAAAACTGACTTCTACCTTTTACTAATGTAAAGGTACAAAAGTATTTCAGAATAACATCGTTTATTCACTCACGTACAAGTGTTTAACATCAACTACACACACTTTTAAAGCTTTTCACATACAGACCTCAATACTAAAAACACATCCAACACTGGTCATTAGTTTGTACCTTGCAGTGAGGAATAAGTTATACTGAAACCGTTCTAGTCTCTATATTGAACCCATCCCCAATGCCAGTTAAAAATTATGGAAAAATGAGTCTTACTGGACATTTAAAAACACAGTATGATGAATCTGAAAGGCCTCACATTCTGCTAGCAGTATAATATCCCACATGCCAAAGACACTAAACACATACCTTCATTGCAAGAGCAATTAAGGCTCCTTCAGTTGGCTTTCCCATCAGAGTGTTGTTCCTAATTACAGCATCATTGCACACACAGCCCGCCTAAAAGAAATGCATATGGTCTATAAATCCATCACTCTGGCTGAAGTCATTATGAACTAAGTTAACTTCTTGAATATATTTTTACCTCAACAATTCTGCTAACAGCTGGGTTATAGAATCCATGAACAACATCGCCATCAACAATTACTTCACCAAACTGATTATAGCCAACTCCAGTAACCTAAGGATTAATAACACAAACAGTATAGTAGTAAGGCTTAATGGCAGCCAAAGAACAGCCTGAGCTATATTCATGCCATTTTCTAGTCATGCTACTGGTAATACAAATGCTTACAGTAAATCTAAAACACAATTTAATATTAGAGGAACAGAAATTCTATTTAGGGTACTAATTAACCTAAAAAGATATTTTTGCCTGCTCAATAATAAAAAGACAAGAAAACCAAGGACAATATCTCTACATAACTGAGCTTAAATTAAATTTATAGAACAGTACACCACAGCTTGCAAAAAAA
>LOEQ01002209.1:51312-63766 GCA_001685075.1 Bramus lutescens | reverse complement strand
CACATCCAGCCTCTCACACAGACCCAGGATCAGGTAATAGCTGAAACTTGGTTTCCAGGCAAACAGTCTTTAACAGTCTTAGGGGCAGTGAAGGACTCACCCTGGAACTGACAGACTGCTCTGAAAGCACAGTACATGGCCATATTAAAACTAAAACAAGCCAAGTATTCCAAGTATCTAGAGTCTAGGTAAAACAACTATCATAATGAAAATAGTTTAAAGAAAGTAATTAAAAATTATTAATGTTTAATATAAAATGATACTCTGAAGAGAAACTACTACCCTGTCGTCCATACACAAGCACAGGTGCTGCAGGATAATCCTTCTTTTGCTGTGACTATGTGTTGCTCTCATTGGCTGATAATAATAAGACTAGGTGGGAACCCCAAATGAAGATGTAGGGAAAAAGAAAGGCAGAATCAAGAGAAATGTGACCCAGTCACCAGAGGAACAAGACATGCTAAGAACAGGTAAAGCCACAAAACCACGTGGCAAAAAATGGATTAACAGAAATAGGTCAATTTAAGTTCTAAGAGCTAATTAGTAATAAGCCTAAGCAATAGACCAAACATTCTGTAATTAATGTAAGCTTCTGTGTGATTATTTGGGACTCAGCAGTCGGGACAAAAGAAAAGCTCCAGCTCAATTTACATATGGAGCTTCAACAGGGCCAGAATTTCCACATAAGACATAACAAAGCTTAAAAAAGGGTTCTAAACACACAAAAGCAGAACCAAGAGTAACTTCATAGTTCATGTCTCTCATTGGCGGTCTCAGTACAGAACTGTGTCCCTTAGCCACAGCAGGCTTGATCTGAAATATGGAGGACTCCTGCAGTCCCTCATACATTGCAATAAAAAAAAGGCTCCTCCCAGCCACTGCATGCAGACTTAAGAGAACATCTGCACACTGCATGGCAGATTTAGAGTTTTTGCTCATAAAAACAAAAAGGGTTAGAGATACACAGTAAGGACAGATTCAAACAAAAAGGTCTCTGAACAGAGTATTTATAAATGTATGGAGGCTTGGGAGACAGAGGAAAAAGGGTAGAAACAGTCATAGATTTAAAAAAAAAATGTTTTAAAATAGTAAAATCCTTAAGGGAACAGAGTAGTAATGTATATAACATATTACACACACACACACAAACACACAAATATGACATGCAAAAATGAAAAATACAGAGTCTGGATATTGTTTGTTATTCTGTTATAATTTAATTTTTCTGACTGTTGAGGAAGGAACAATAGTTGCTAAGACACACTGGATTATAAATGTTGCTAGATTAAACTAGCCTATATAATTGAAAATATTTTGTCTTCAAAATTTAAGTCAAAAGATATGATACTTTGGAGAACAGATTATGCTTTTGTTTCCACAGGAAATGAGAAGCTCTGGATTCATTTGTGGTGAAAAAAAAATCCGATTTGATTGAAGAAGACACCCTAAAAAATCTCTGATGGAAACAGATGGCCTAGATGATCCATCATGTCAGTGCACCTCTGACGCAATTACCTCTGAGTTCTACATCTAAAACAGCTTCAAGGCTACTGGCTGAGATGAACCAACCTCACAGAATATTCTAGCCAAGACTTAACAATTATCCTGATTTTCTCAGGGTCCCTCAAAGATCATCAGCACCCACCAATCAGCAGAAAGTAGCCTATAAAACTAAGCCCACATTCTAAAATATTGGTTATAAATGTTTGTTTTTATTTAAGGGGGCAGTTACAAATTATTATTGGTCACAGTGAATCTCTTTCCAAAAGAAGAAAGGGGGATATGACATACAAATGATGGGAGGAAAGGGTAGAATACTGAATTTACTTTAATCAAAAAAAACTATTAACCACAAATATTTTAGATTGGTATTGATTTTGGTTTACTGATACAAATTTAAAGTTAATTTTCTTATATTGTATGTATATTTCTATTCTTGTTTAAAGAATTATGTAGATGAAACTCATTTAAAGGTATAATGTATAATTAAAAATATGGAATAGTTATGTATCATATATAACAATATAATAGTCATCTGTAATGGTCAAATTACAGTCATGTTAGGTATGTTTTCAAGTTAGCACACAGACATATTTAGAGAGATGGTCTTCAAATATTTCAAAGATGTACAGAATATGGCATTTAATATATTTAATAATTAAGGATTTTCATGACAGTGAGACATTTCTGCTTCTAGCAGCAACAATCTACAGAAAAAAAAAGATGATAGGCATCAAAGAAACTTTGTATGGTGTTTATTTTCTTTATGGCAAAAGCTAGCCATGTGGGCAAAGAAACTGTCCTTGCCTCAATTTGCTGACAGTATGCTGTCCAAATTGGATAAGCCAGGACACAAAAGAAAGTGACTGCCAAACTTTGCCAAGACAAGATACCCAATAAAGGCAGATTCAGATGAAAGAAAACCCATGAACTGTTTACAATGTGTTTTAAAATATAAGTAGGCTTGAGAGAGAGAAAAGAAAGAGGATAAAGTCCGAGAGAANAGGGAGGGAGGGAGGGTAGTTGGGTGTGGTGGCTCACACCTTTAATCCCATCACTTGGGAGGCAGAAACAGGCAGATCTCCATTAGTTCAAAGCACAGCCTGGCCTACAGTGTGAGATCCAGGATAGCCAAGATACACATAGAAACCCTGTCTCAAAAAAACAAAAATTAAAAATTAAAGAAATAGAGTAAAAAATTAGAAAAGGTATATAAAGATAAAAAGTACAAAAGAGTACAGTATGTATATTATTGTGTTTTCATTGAATTTTTTTGACTGTGAATGAGCTACCTACAGAGAGACATTTCATTGTAGGGGCTGCTAAGCTAACTCAAAACATGCATTTTAAAGGTATCTTGACTTCAAAATTTCAGCCTAAGGATGTGTTACTTCAGAAAGAAGTTCTGCTTTTGTTTCCACAAAGGACAGAAAGCTGCGGATTCCTTACCAGCTACTATAGTTTGATAAAACAAGATACCCAGGTGGCCCACATTTAGGACAGCTTCAGGACTGCTGGCTGAGATGAACCAAACACACAAGATACCCATGAAGGACCTAATTAACAGTGCCCCCAATCAGAAGGAAGTAATCTAGAGAACTATGCCCAAATTCCTAAATATTGTTTATAAATAATTTTTTTGCATTTCAAGGGGTTGATTGTAAATAGTTGATGGTCACAGTCAATTTCTTAATAAAAAAAAAGGGGGAGGGAGGATATGATATAGGTCAAGACTTTCCATTGGAATGGATTTTGGTTTATTGATACAAATTTAAGGCCAATATTGTTGTATGTATATTTCTGCTCTTATTTAAGGTATTATGTTTATACAGTCATTTAAAAATGCAATGTATAATTAAGAAATACAGATTAATAGTCATCTAGAATAATCAAAATTTTAGTGATGTTAGTTAGGTTTTCTAGATATACAGAGATATATTTCAGTAAGATAACCTTCAAACCTTTCAAAGACCTACAGAATATGGGATTTAAAATATTTTAAGAGCTTAAGTCTTCACAAGAATGAGACATGTCCACTCCTCGTAGTACTGATTACTTCAGAGAGGTTGATGGGCACTGAAGAAACTCATTATGGAATTAGACTTCAATGTCACAAGGGTAGCCATTTGAGGAAGAAACTGTTCTTACCTGGACTGCTTAATGGTATGCTGTATAAACTGGACATACAGGACCCTCAGAAAAATGACTGCTGAACTTGCATAAAGAAGGTGAGACAGCCCTTCAAGGCTCTTCAAGAAAGAATCTGCCAGACATTCCTCAAAATGTAGAAGAAAGTGACTGACAAACTGCCAATATAGGCGAACCAGTGTAGTAAGAAGGAGTCTTTCAAATTTCCTGCTTCATGGAAAAGTCTGCCAGAAACTATGAGCCTGTAGGCTGAAGATGGATGCCCCAATGTTACAAAAGAAATTTGGGTAGTAAGATGTTTCTATCAATTCTAGAGTTGTGGAAGCTGCTTACAATGCTCTTCTTGTTTACTTAGATAATATTATATCCTTCTGGGATCTTTGATAGAGTTGAAGACAGATAATTATAGATTTCCTTGTTTACATGACACAGTGAGTTATGGTAGAAAGTAAATTAGGTACAAGAATTTGGACACACCAAGATAAAATAGATATGGAGTATTTTCTCTGAATTTGTCAAATGTAAATGAACTAGATATTGTTAATGTATTTATTGCCTGTATATATTGTATAGTTACTATACTTATTGTATATAGTTTTTTATATTAGTTATAGCCTTCTTTCTTATTTTAGACAGAAAGGGAAACTGTAGTGGCAATTCACTTGTATTTTAATAAATAAAACTTGCCTGAGGATCAAAAAAGTAAAATAGTCACAATGGCCAGCCTTATAGACCAGGCAGCAATGACATGCATCTTTAATCCTAGTAGCCACACTAGTTGCCATAGAAAATGGGAAGTGCATGCCTTTTAATCCCAGTGGTGCATGCCTTTAATCCCAGAACTAGGGAGAATTATAAAAGGGGAGGAGACAGTTCTCAGACACAGTCTCATTCTACAAGGATCACCATTTTGGACTAAGGTCGAGGTAAGAGTCAGTGGCTATTTTGCTTTTCAGATCTTCTGGTTGAACCCCAATTTCTCTCTGAGTTTTTATTAATTGTGCTCTACAACACAGCTCCTGTTCTTAACAGCTCAACGTCTAGTAGGAAGGAGGGAAGGAATTTTCAGTTGGGATAAAGACTGGAATATATTTGCAGCACACAGCCAGTTCTCAGTGCTCAGCAAGGGTTACCTTAAGAGTGGGGAGAATCAATACCAAAGAAAAAGAGACATTCGGGTATTTTACATAATGGGCCAGCAACAAGGGTCATGGGGGAAATTTTGTCACAGAGAAATATGAAGCTAGTATGTTTCGTGTACCATAGACAAGGGGGAATAGCTAAGGCTGGAAAAGGAAGGAAAAGGCCATGCGGAGCCTTAAGAGCCACAGTTCAGAATCCTCTGCACTACGGAGACAATTGGGGGGGGTCTGCAATTCTACAAAAGGCTCTCAAAGTACACAGAGTATGAGAAACAAAAATAAATACAGGAAGTCAAAAGGCTCCATCAGAAAGCCAGATGAAAAACATGAAACATAGTCTAGAGAAGCTGGCTAAAAAACAAAAAGGAAATTTTGAAGGTCAAAACTGGCAGGACTTGGTGATGAGTTGATGGAGGACGATTTAAAGGATGCAGAGAGATTCAGTTTTCTAAACTATACACGCAACATGAAAGAAGCGATAAAATCACATGTAAAGAAAAGAGATTTTGAAGATAAAAACACTGGAACTGGTAAGCATTTTAAACACTAAGTTTCTTTAAAAGGGTAGACTTTTTTAAAAAGAAAAACCTCAGTACCTCAGCATGCAGACCATCTGAAGTAAATATGTGAGTAACAGTCATTTCATTCTTCGTCAATGTTCCAGTTTTATCTGAACAAATCACATTGCAGCAGCCTAAAAATAAATCACTGGGCGTCACCACGAGAATCAGAGAAAAACATATTAACTTAGAAAATAAATAAAACACATGGAAACAGTGTTCTAGTACTCTGAATTTCCAAGTTATCAGGAATTGTAATTTCTTACATTGTGTTTGCTTCATCATAAGGTAAACTTTCTGAAGTTAGAAACAAAATTTAGATATTTACTTTTTCTTAGTTCCTAGAAACCTATTTCATATTGGTTTTGGTCAATGACTTTCAGAATGTATTTTAAAGGTAGTTCAGAATATTCTAACATGTAAACCCACATAATTTCTTCAGTCAGAGTTTTTCAAGGTATTATAAACAAAAAATTGAACTTAAAATAGTTTTGGATAACTAAACTGCTTTTAAAAGATGTTTTGTAATATTTTGAGAATAAAGTTGTCCATCAATATAACCAAGATATACTTATTGTTCTTACTATAAACAAAGTCAACCTAAGCAGGAAATTGAGTTCTGTAACAATCAACTATCAAAAAAAAAATCTATTAATTTTGCTCTAGGACTTCATTTGCAATATGGATATCAAAAATATGATCTAAGCATTAACACATTCCATAATGCATAAAGATTCCTCTTGAGAAATGAATCTTTAATTGCCTGTTTTGGTTGTTAAAACTGTCCATCACTGCTTGGCCCCAATATCATTATAATGTTCCTTAATGTTCCTAACAGAGAAACTGTAAAGTTTTGTGATTCCGCCGTGTGTATTGACACCTCACTGCTCTCCACAGCACTTACCTAGCGTTTCAACAATAGGCAGTTTCTTCACGATAGCCCTTTTCTTCACCATTCTCATAACACCGAGGGCTAGTGTCACTGTGACCACAATAGGCAAACCTTCAGGAATTGCTGCTACAGCCAAACTATATACAATGAATACATAGTATTAAAACTGAAGTTGACTAACATCACAACAATATTCCTGGTCCTACTTCCTAACATTAACATTCCGTTCTACTTCTGTAATCATAATTTACATTTTTCATCCTTTGTTTAGATGTTGATTACAAAGGTTGAAAGGAAGCAATATTTACAAAACTACTTGGCAGACTGAGCATCCTGAAGGGTTAAACACATGCACACCTTCTACCTCTCATCTGAGCAATGGTGAAATGAAATCCTTTGCTCTTGTGCTTCCACTATGCCTTACTGTACCAAAAATATTTTTTAAAAGCACATCACGATTTATAATCCACATCTAACAAGGCTTCTCAATCGTTTGCTCTTTAGTCATTTTACAAATGGCATATAGAAAAATAGGTTATGAATAACTTCATTAAAATTTTTAAATCTTAATCCGAAACTATTCCTTGCTTTTTTGACAGTCTATATGCCTGAAGTGAGTAACATCCTCTGGGTACAGTGGACTGTTAAACTGCAATTAAAGAAGCAAAAACATTCCAAAACACATTCCTAACAGATTCTAACTTACAATCCTGGTTCTTCTTTGATGGTCTTGGTGTTTTGTGTGTTTGCTTGGGTTTTGGGGTTGCTTTTTACTTTTTGTAAGACAGGGTCTCATTACCCTGGACTAGCCGCAAATTCATGATCCTCCTGCCTCAGCTGGGTAGCAGACATGATCCACCAAACCAAACCAGATACTTTTGCAGTTGTTTTATCAGCAAGCAGCACTTCTAAATATAATGAGGTCTCTTAACTTGGTGGGAAAGGAAAATCATATTTTAGGTAACTGTGAAATATTTCTGTTCTTAGACTTTGAAACATCAATTATCAATTGCAGTAGTAATTTTCCCATTTCTGCATAACATTTCTTTGTAATCACATTTATACTCAAGACATTTCTCCACTTCCATATAAACAATATGAAGTGAACAAAAATGAGCATTAAACATGAAAGAATGTCACTATATATTGCTTTGGTAAAAAAGGGATGGTCTAGATTCTTATTGGAGACGTTACATCAAAGAAATCTTTGCTGCAAAAATAACCAGGAAATAGGGCCTTTTTCCATTTTACCCTTAGAAACACACACCACTCATCCATCAAGTCAAGAATTCAGAGCCCTGATACTTCAATTACATGGTTAACTTCATTAATTTTGACAGTCCAAAGAATTTCTATCTGGTTTCCTGTATTCTCTTTTGTCTGGTAACTGTCTAGTCGCCTGTCAATTTTCCTCTTTGCCATTATGGTGCAAAACTCCAGAATTTTCACTTTTGTTTAATGAAGGCTTCAAATATTTAGAGGACTCAAAAACAAGCAAACAAAACAAAAACAACTTCCAAACCTATAAACAGCACCTGTAAGATTTCTTTTATTCTTTCCTATCTGGTAATGGGATGTATTGATCAAAAACCCTAAAGGATTGTAAAATAATAATGGTTTATTACTATAACAATCTTACACTTTCAGGCCATCCCATCATGCTACTTTTTTATATCAGTCATTGGTGGTACATAAAAAAATCATTGCTAAATTAATTCTTAAAGTAATAAAAGCAAAATATTTAAAGAAATGAGAAAAATTAGAGCACTAAAGTTTTCATCATGAATCATATATTTATACTTGAGTCCAATGGAATGACAGTTTTTATCCTGTTAAATTTTTTTTTAATTTTTGGAATGTTGACATATCCTGAAGAAATAATAAAAGCAACACTGTGAATCCTTATGAACAGAATGACTTAAAAGAAAAAATACTACAGAACTAAACATTCCCTGTCATATGCTAACAGTATCTCAGACACATTCCCCATTTTTGTTTTTATTTCATATTTCATGACCCACACACAGAGAGACACATTTTTAAAAGGAGAGTATCAGCTTGTGCTCTAGCTCCTTTATTATGTCACAAATACCTTCAAGAGATGGTATCTCCCTGCTTATTCCTTATAATATACTCAATTTCTTCTTTGGAAATACTGATTTTTGTTTTATTTTAATATTTGAACTTTTCCATCCTGATCTATTATACAGAGATGCTACTCAGACTTTCTTTTCCTTAAGCTGACTAGGAAAGTTCTATTTCTTACACACCCACACATCATTTCTCCCTCTTCTTCCCTTCACAAATATCCTGAGCATCTGCTATTTATAACTGACTGAACAAATACTTGGGCTAGGCATTAACCTACAGACTTATAACCACTTTCCTTTGTTGTTGATACTGTCCCACCATCTTACAATGTAACCTGATATTGCTATAGATGAAAAGTGAATGTTTCCCTTTCTTCAGCTGATTAACTTTCTAATGCTGTTTCCTTAATGACCTGATATGAAGTATTGTCTAATTGATGCTGGGCCACACCACTGATAATAAAGGAGATCACTAGTAATCTTTCTCTGGTCTAAGAAAATCATAAGTATCTCACAAGAAGTCACAGTTACGTAATATCCAGATACAGTGATTCTTTTAGCTAACCTGTATCTTTGCAAGCACTATGCGGTAAATGAGGCTAACTGTACCTCAGTGTAATGCCGAACTCGGAACCTTCATGACTGTGCCTGAGGGAACGGCTCACTCTGCTGCAGCAACACCCTGAACTGGCCCTGCTGTCTTAAAGACACAGATACAGGATGGTGTCTGTGAAAACCTCAGTTAAAACATTTAGTGCATCTTGCAGTGGGGAATCCAGAGATAATGAGAGGTCTGAAGACAACCCAATCATACTTCTGTTGTAGATGGCTTGGATTCCTACAGTCTTTTCCATCTAGCTGGATATATGATGAATTCATTCGTCTCCATGGACCCAGGGTACACTTTCCCCTGCATGGTTTGTCCTGTGATGATTTCCTGCATGGTTTTCTCTTACTTCTCTTTTAGAAATAATATTCCCCGAAATTGTTCTACTCTGCTTTTATCTCATTTAGGTTATTATTATCTTTTTCATGGTTTTTTTGCTTGTTACTTTGACTTTCTGCTTTCTCTCTTGAACTTCATAATGAATTTTTTATTTCAGTAATCAAGATCTTACATTTCTAGAAATTCTTTGTTCTCTGATGCTTTTCTATAATAACATGTTCCTCTTCCATGGATGACAAAGGATACTTGATGTTTAGAGATTTTCTTTTTCTTTGGAGGCTGATTATTCAATTAATACAGTATGGTTTTCTATTTCATACTATGAGCTTTTGAACATTTCTTGTCTACCTACATACAAAAATGCAACAGTAAAAGTTAACAGCCAAGTCTGCTTTTTCTCCACTGACAAATAAATAGGTTTCCATTTTCCCATGAGATCACTTCAATATATGGCTTTTGTGAGGCAAATTTTGTAACTGTATAGTATACATGTGTGTGTATATGTACACAGTTACAATGTTTATATATAGTATATCTAATATAATATACATTAGATATGTATATGATGTATATATATACATATATAATATACATAACAAAAACAGAATATGGCTTTTAAACTACTTAAGTAGAAACATTATATTCTTATGGGCTCCACATAAAACCAATCTCTATAATGAAATGAACTCCACTAGGGAAGAGATAAGAGACTGTATCCACAAATATTAGAACTTACCTTACACTAATAGTAAACATTTCCAGAATGTCTTTTCCTAGTAACCAGCCAACCAACATGATGATACCTAGAACAAAATCAAATACTAATTTTTCCTTTTTCTATATAATCACCTACAAAGGCTAAATTAACAAGCTCTAGGGTACACACACACACACACACAAAAAAAANNNAATCTCCCCTAGAGGCTGTCCTGAATGGGCATGTGCAGAGACTACAGATTCATCTTTGGCTCTGACGTGCCCATTCATCTCTCAAAATAGAAACTAAGAGTTCAAAGAACATCGACAATATTTCATAGGATGAAATTGGAGGCAGATCTATAAAATACATAGGTCTTATACCATCAACTTTACAAACAACACTGTAATTTAACTTTACATAAATCAATAAGAGGTACTGTATGTGAGGTATGTACTTCCTTTGGAGGTATATATGTAGGACTACCTCCTAAGGTGACAACTGATCACCATACAGATACAAAACAAATATTCTAGGGACTGTTTCACTGAAACTACATAAGGGAAAAGACTACTTTAAAATGCATTACTGACTTTAAAACACTAAGAGCTATAATAATTAAAACAGCAGGAGAATTTCTACATTAAAATTCTAAATTAATATATGTGTTGTATATAAATAAGATAAAGACATCATTTCAAAATAGTAAATAATGAATTATAAAACTAGTAGTACCAGGATAATTAACTTTTGAGTAAGAAAGTTACAACTCTACCTTAACCTACATAATTTTAAAAATAAGTATTTTATTTAAATTTAAATTAACTGATTATGTAGAAGCAAAAGGCATTTTTATACAGTTCCTGATGCCATCTATAAACTACACAATGTTTACAACAAAGAAAATACAGCTTCCTCCTTAGCTATCATTCCATTCTGATTTTTTTATTTGTTCTTTGAGAATTTCACACATGCAGACAATGTATTTTATCCTAGCTACCTTCCCCTCCTGCAGCTCCTTCCTGGATGCATACTCTCACACACATATTTCCCTCTCAACTTCAAGTTTTCCTTTCTTTTATAACCCAGTGAGCCTAAACAGTGTTGCTCTTATGCACATGGGTGAAGGGCCATCCACTAAGGCATAAACAGCCTACCAGGGGCCAAACCCTAACCAGCAGCCACAACTGCCAATAGCTCTTCAGTTAGGGGGTGGAGCTTCATGAGCCCCTCCATACTAGAATGTTCATTGACTTTATCTTTTGCAGGTCTCATTCAGGCATACAGCTGCTCTGAATCCATGACACAGGATCATCATTGGATCCTGTCACCTTCTGGAGACACTGTTTCTGACTCTTACAACCCTTCTGCTGCTTCTTCTACAATATTCCCTAAGCCTTAGTGGGAGCTTGCTATAGATGCCCTCTTTAGGAGTGAGCACTCCAGTCACTTATTCTGGACTTAGACCAGGGTGAGTCTACTATTCACTGTCCACTACAAAAAAGCAGCTTCTCTTTGAAGATGAGATCTGCACTCATCTAAGGACATATGAATAAGTATTCCGAAGGCAGCTTGATACTATGTTCATTTAGCAAACAATAGCAGTAGGCTCTCCTCTAAGCCTATGACCTCCTCAGCTATGAGTTCTTGGTTAGACTTACAGTTACAGGCATCAGTACCTTGCTGTGAAGCTGATAATCTTTAAATGAAATAGTAAAAGTAAGCCAGGCATAGTATCATAGTCCTGCAATCCCAACCTTTGTGAAGTATAGCAAGACCTGGAGTCCATCTCTGACTACAAAATAAGTGTGAAGTCGCTATGGTCTACATGTTACCACAGTAGTAAAATTGAGCATTCAAATTTAAACTTATATAGTGGCTAGAAGTATAGTTCTATAGTAGACCATTTGACTGGCACGTGTGAGGCCCTGGATTCAATCACCAGCACCAAAAACAAAGAAAAGTGAAAATTTAAACAAAAAGAAATTAATCTATAGCACTATTCTTAAAGTAAACATCTTTCTAAATGTGAGGATGATATATTCCTAGGATGATCAAAACTTACAATTAATTGGATACCTGTTACCTCAATAATTTTATTTCTGAAACTATATCCCAAAGAAATGAACAATGTTTACAATATGCTATTAATAATCTACACTGGAAGAATAATACATATGAATTAAATACAATCAGAAAGTCTAAGTAAATATCTGAAAAGATACTAGATTATAGATCCAGAAAACAGAATACTACAGTATCTTTAACTCTGCTTTAGGTCAAATGCCCCTCAACCAAAGAATGGATAAGGAAAATGTGGTACATTTACACAATGGAGTACTTACACAGCAGAAAAAAAAATAACAACATCTTGAAATTTGCAGGCAAATGGATGAAGCTAGAAAACATCATATTGAGTGAGGTAACCCAGAAAGACAATCATCATATGTACTCACTCATAAGTGGTTTTTAAACATAA
>LOEQ01002209.1:37274-49822 GCA_001685075.1 Bramus lutescens | reverse complement strand
TCTCTCTCTCTCTCTCTCTCTCTCTCTCTCTCTCTCTCTCTCTCTCTCACCACAATGAAATTGTGTTAAAATTCTGGGTAAAATATATGTAATCCTAGGGTCAAAGGGACACATCAGTGGCAGAACATGTGCTGAGTATATGCAACACATTCAGTTAAATCAGGTTAAAATTAGGTTAAAAACAAAACAGAACCATTTTCTATAAGGAATAATACCTATCCAAAAAGTGGTTATGAATGGCTTCCTAACAGAAACAATGAATAAAAATAAGAATCTTTCAGAACAGTAACAATGTAAATTCCAGCCCTTCCAATTTTAAAATTCCCAATTGATTTTGTAAGCAAAAACAATGAGCAATATCCTGAAGAAAATAGTCTTAATAGTATATGCAAGAATCTACATACACTTTTATTCTACTTAAGATAAAAAAAAGTACAGATTTGAACAAACCACTGACACTCAGTACTCACTTCTTCTGCTTGCATCATCTTAAAAACCTCTCCAAATTCAGAATTTTCTCCTGTTCCAATAACAATACCCTAAGGGAAAAACCAGGGAAATTAATTTATATTCAGAAGGAATCACTGATAACAAAGAAAGAATAAAGGAGTGAGGGTAAGTGGAGAACAAAGACCGTTCATTTCCTTTCTTCACTCTTACCCCCAGATCTAGGAGATACATAAATATTCAGATTCCCTTTGCAAATGTTACTCCTATTAATAATTACCCCTTTAAAATATAGACCCTGGAAACTGATCCAAATGTGAGGCCCATATTTTAAATTTTAATGTCTTATACTCAATAAACATTTAACGTTGCTTCTTGTAGTCCCCCACTACAACCCTACTTCTATGAATGAACTTGCACCTTCTTTTAAAAAGTTATTATTTATGTATTCTTTTTTTAGGTATGGGTGCTATGTCTGCATATATGCCTGTAGGTCAGAAGAGGGTACCAAATCCTACTATAGATGGTTGTGAGCCACCATGTGGTTACTGGGAATTAAACTCAAAACTCAGGGCTCTTTAACTGCTAAGCCATCTCTCTAGTCAAAATAGTGGCTTTTATAGTGGTAAAATATTAGAAACCAGGAAATAAAATAGCTGAAATACATCATTAGGTGAAAAACATATAGTGAGACTATTATAACCAGTGCTACTTAAAAAAAATTAAAACTAACCAAAAGGGGGAGAGAGAGAGAGNTCAGCAAGTAAAGATTCCTGTGGTCGAGTCTGCTGACCGTACAGCTATACAGAGCTAGAGACAAGTGACTCCACAAAGTTGTTCTGACCTCCATGTACATGGTACGGTGCCCATTTACCTAAACATACATACACTAGAAAAAGTTATTTTTTTTAATGAAACCACCTTTTTTAAAGAGAAGAATCATAATCACCTTTGCTTTGCCACATCTGACCAGTGTTCCCATGAAGGCAATGTTACTTCTGGATGCAAGATCTCCATTAGCAGCAGCTGCCTGAGGAGCTGTCACCTTAGAACAAGGAGTTGTCTCGCCTGTCAAGCTGGACTCATCAATGGAAAGATCCACAGCCTTGGAAAACAAGTGTTCCATAATTTAAATTTATAGTACTTTTCACATTTCAAGAGTTCAAGACCACCCCACTTCTTCCAATATTCACATTCAACCGTTAGCTACATCTTATTTTATATTCATTACTTTAAGACAAAAAACTAGATCAGTATAAACAAATACCTTAAATGAGTCAATAAGATCTGATGCATGCAACAAGGAATGCTTACCATAAGAATGTTAACCTAAAATTCAAAATACAACTAAAGAAATGGAGACACCAGGTGAACCTACAGCTAAGAACCCAACTTTCCTAACAAATCATATTATTGTTTAGTTTTGCCATGTCTCAAAGTATTCACCTTTTTAAGCATAAAAATTGCTATTTTAGGTGAGAAAACTACTATCTATGTGACCTGGATCAGTTTCTGAAAGCAGAATCCGCAAAAGAATATTGCCCAAGAGTAGGGAGCAGAGGAAGCCCTGCATGACTGCAGTACTGAATGAGTAAGAGTTGCTGACAGGGCCATGTCAAGGATGACAGCCTCAGTCCCATGAGAATGGCAAAGCCTCCTCCTCCTCCACCCTCACCCTGGGAGGATTTGAATTTAAGTCCCAGCAACCACATATGAAGTCAGGCATGGCAACAGGGGATTGTAGTCCCGGTGTTGGGGAAGTGCAGACAGGAGCCTAGGGCTCACTGGTCAGCAACCATCACCTAATCTAGAGTCTTGGGATCAAGTAAGATGCCTTATCTGAAAAAACAAGACAGCACCTGAGGAATAACATCCAACATTGATCTCTTATCGCCACAGACAAAAACATGAGCGTACACGCATGCGGGCGCATGCACACACCCACACCAAAATATTTTTAAATATATTTGAAGTTGATTTTATCCCTGTCTATAAATTGCTGACTTTCTAACTCTTAATACTCAATGAAGAAAAGGGTCCCTGCAATTTTGATAAGTTAATTTTTTAAAGCATGCCTACTATCTGCTATCACCCCGAGAGAAGCAGTTAAAACACTCCACAAAAATAAAATAAAGAAATATGGCCTTGAGGACTGGAGATTGTTCAGTAATTAAAAGCACTGGTTGCTCTTCCAGAGGACCCAGGTTTGACCCTTAGTATGGCAGATCATAATTGTCTATAACTCCAGCTCCAAGAGATTTAATGTTCTCTTTCAACCCCCTCAGGCAACAAGCAGGCAAATGGTGCAGACACACATGCAGGCAAAACACCAATACCCATAAAATAAAATAATAGGCTTAAGTTTTTTTTAAAGAATCTTGAGTTATATATATACATATATATACATTTATATGTACATACATGCACACATGGCTGACTTTACAAGAAAAAAAATTAACTGGCAAAAACCCTCTGTGAGGAAACCTAAACATCAAACTTACAGACTAGAAAAAGCGAACTGTATTAACTATGCTTAAAGAACTAATAGAACCAAGAAACAAACTTTATATAAAAAAAAACTTAGTAGAAATTACATAAGGAAATGATTGGAAATCTGGAGGCTGGGACTACAGCTCAATAGTACAGTACCTGTCTGGGTTATATAAGACACGACACAGTTAATCAATATTCATTATATAAACCAGGAATTGAAAATAATACCTGAGAGAGAAATTACTTAGAGGAAGTTCAACATTAGAAATTAAAAAGAAAAAAGCAATCAATAACCTGGAAGCTGGGACAATTACAAATCACCAGTACAGGGGTTCAAGAGATGGTTCAGATGTTAAGAACAGCTGTTACTTTTACAGGGGACCAGGCTTCATTTCCCAGAACCCACACGGTATCTCACAAATCTGTGACTCCAGTTCCTAGGAATCTGACATCCTTTTCCAGACATGTTTCAGATACCAGGCATGTTCATAATTCTCATACACACAAAATATTGTTCTAAATCATCACTTGAGCTAAAGATATGGCTTTGTGGTTAAGAACACTGGCTATTCTTCCAGAGAACCCAGGCTCAATTCCCAGCATCCATCTGAAGGCACATGTCTATTGTACCTCCAGTGCCAAAGGATCAGATGCCATCTTCTGACCTCCTTGGATACTACCTGGTACCTAGAGGCAAAATACCCACACAAATAAGATAATAATAAAAATTTTAAATAAGAATAAAATAAGAAATGCTTTAAAAATCGCTAGTCTAAAGAGCAGAATGAAAAAAAATAGTAAGAAAAACTAGAGATGAAGGATGTGGAGGAGACACTACCAAGCAGAACAAATACGCTTACAGGCGTTCCAGAAGAAGAAAGACAAGCAATGAATATCTGACTACATAATCGTCGACAACTTCTCAAACTTGGTGGAAAACACAAATCTAAATAATCAAGAAGCTCAATCAATTTACAATGAGACTTTTTTTTAAATGTTGGGCAGGCAGATGACAAAAAAAATCTTAAAAAACAGCAGAAAAAGCAAATTTATCACTTAGAGTCAAAAAAAATTTAACAAGCCAATTCTTATCAAAGTCCACAAAAGGAGTTTAGAGAAAGAACTCAGAAGTTAAATGTATTTGCTGCTCTTCCAGGGAACTGGAGTTTGGGTCTCAGAAAACCACTTGGTTTATTTCCTAGCTTGGGGATAGAATGAACTCTGAACCCTATTTTTGAGGCAAGGTTTCTCACTGAACCTAACAGCTTACTGTGATGCTTACTGTTCTCAATTTCACAGAATATAGAATCACTCAGGAGATGGGCTTCTAAACAGGTCTGTAGGTCAGAGATTCCCAAACTGTGAGTTGTGACCCCTTTGGGGACTGCATATCAGATATCCTGTATTATCAGATATTTACATTATAATTCATAGCAGTAGCAAAATTAGTTATGAAGTAGCAATGAAATAGCTTTATGGTTGGGGGGGTCACTACAGTAAGGATCTGTATTAAAGGATCTCAGCATTAAGAAGGGTGAGACCACTGCTATGGGGTATGACCTTGATTACACTAATGGAGGTGGGAAGACCTACCCACTACAGGTGGCACCATTCCCTCGGCTGAGGACAGTCTAAGAGTAGAAACCAAGTCAATCAAGCTGAATGCTAGCATGCCCTCTTCTAACAATGGAGTCAGCTATTCCAAGCTCCTGATAGCTTGACTTCCCTGCCATCATGGACTGCAACCATGAACTGTGAGCTAAATTGTTTTTTGCCAGAGGATATCATAACCACTAAAAAAAACTAAGACCATGTGTCCATGCTAGCAAGCGCCAGATCTGCCTGTTTCTACCATAATTCTGGGGTTCCAAACATGTGCAGTCTTGCCCAGCTTTACCATGGGTCCTAGAGATCAAACTCAGGCCTTCTTGCTTCTAGTATTCTGACCCACTCAACCATCTCCTCAGCCCTAGGGAGCAAATTCTTAAACTACAGTCATAACACAGCTTAAGATTACATTAATTATAAGAGGTCATGAAAAATTTGGCAACAGTGAAAGATTTCTGAACATCCAATAACCGTACAAACATTCAACATCAAATGTATAATAAATCTGAGGGGTTTTTTTCTGCCAGGACTCACCAATGTTGAAGTGTGCAACTTCACTGCTGCCTGGTTCTAAACACACAACATACACTTTGTGCATACAGTCACACCACACACTGCCTAAGTATTTTATGAACTGGAAGGCTTTTACTGTTCGTAGAAAGGTTTCTGCTGTTACATAAACATAACAGTTTACTAATGATGAAGACTTTCAATATTCTTCTGATTATCAGTCTTTAACAAGTAGGTATCAAATCAGTACAAGTTTGGTTTGAATAATGATAACGTAATCATGTTTGATTTTAAACATTACTATATGAATTGTTAATATGAGTTTCACAAAAAATGATGAATTTTCGATTGGGATTAGGGCAAATTTTTCAATAATTTCAGAAATAACCTTAAACATACTTCTGCCATTTTGTGTTATGTGTTTATGCAAAGTAGCATTCTCAGTATTAATGATTATAAAATGAAAATATTGATCAATTCTGGAGAATATTTGTCTTGCAACCAACTGCTCAGGCAGGATTTTTATTTTTAACAAAATGTTTGTTTTTATCAGTGTTTGCCCCTGCATGTATGCTGTGATGACTATTATTGGTTGTCAACTTGACAACTTCTTCCATGGAAAGACAATGTTTTGTCCTTCCTTACTGGAGTAGATACTTATTCTGGTTATGAATCTGTCCTTCCTGAACATAATGCATCTGACAAAACCACCATACAGGAACTTAGAGAATGCCTATTCCACCACAACCAAATAGCTGGCTGGCAATAGCCATAGGGCTAAGGGCAGGTTCCCCAGGAGGCAGGCAGTATGTACTGTGAATTGGCATCCAATACATGGTCCAATTTCTCCCACAGCCAGGACCCACAGGTCCAGCAATCAAGGGGTGAAAACAGTAATACTTTCACACTCACTATTACCCCTAGTGACACACCAGGAAAATTTTAGCTTCCTGTCCCACCAGGGAGAAGTCTGAGCTTCCAGTTCAATGGCATGTTTGCAGTGGCTCCTGGCAGGAGCACTCTCCCCTCTAGAACCAAAACTTCTTGGCATGACCTGTAAGAATGACAGCTTTGTTGACAACTCAACAAAATAGACACACTTGTGAGAAATTTTTATTTTCTTTATTCAATCATTTGAAGTGGAAAGACCCACTTCTAATCCAGACTTTTTGAGGTGGGAAGATCCACCTTTAATCTGGGCCACACCCTCTGCTAGTAGTCCATATAAAGAACATGAAAGAAGGAAGCTTGTTCTTTCTCACTGCCTGCTAGCTCTCACTGGCAAGTCCATTCCTTCATACTTCTTTGGGATTCCAATGTACACTGAAAACCAGCTGAGACATCTAGGCTTGTGGACTGAACAACTACTGGACTCTTGAACCTTCCATTGGTAGGCAGACAACCACTGCTGGACAAGCGAGACCACAGTCTGCAAGCCAATTCTAATAAATCTCTGTTTCTCTGTCTGTCTGTATGTGCACGTGTGCATGCATACTTATATTCATTCTCTGGTGCTAACAAAGGCCACAAGAGAGCATCGGGTCCCCAGAAACTGGAGTTACTGATGGTTGTGAGCAAACATGTTGCTGCTGGGAATCAAACCCAGTTCTCTGCAAGAGGCACAAGTACTCTTTAAATACTCAGTCATCTCTCCAGTCAAAAATTTAATTCGTTATGCAAAAATTAAAAAGTATTCCCATCTCATTGGTTAGCTTGCTTTCCCTTTAATAAATGATAAATTATATGCATACTGAAGAACTGTCATTTTTTGTGATGTATTATCTGTTAATACTTCATTTGCAGATATATTTTATATGCCTACATTTGGGGCGAAAAAAATTTCTCTGGCAAAAGAAGTCAAGAGTGGAGGGGTTTGGAAACAGTCCCACAGGTAACAGCACTGCAGTGACATAAATAATAAAGCAGCAAAAGCCCTTCCCTACTAGATGTGTTTCAATATAAGCGGATTAAATTTACTATGTGTATATCCATAAAACAGAAAATCATATGGCAATAAAAGATAATAAAGTACTAGATAAAGTACCTGAAAATATGTTAAGTGAAACATACAGACAAAAAAAATCCATGTTATATATGATTCCTTTAAGTTAATAAAATGTCTAGAATAAGAAAACATACTTTTGTGTCAAAAAAAAACAGTGGCTAAAATCAGTGGCTATTGGAGGTAAAAGCACAGTGAATGTTAAAAGATAAGGAGTTTTCTTTGGAAAGATATGAAACTTTATAATTAGCTTGTGGTAATGGGAACAGACTGAAAACCACACAATGTTAGAGTTCACTTGTGCATATCTTATGTGAATTATTTCTCTAAAAATACTTAGGGCAAGTATGGTGGCTTCAAACCTATGATACAGTGAGGAAGGAGGGGCCAGCCTGATCTATATTTTAAGAACCTATTCCAGAAGAACCTGTCTCAGAATACAAACAATGGATTCTTAGTGAATTTGTAATGAGGTGGGTGAAGCAGCACTTTGGCAGGAACTGGTGCGTGTACAGAATGTTGCGCTTCCAGACCATGGCCCCAGATGATTTCTGTGCACTTCCAGAAGAGGGATGCACTGCTAGGCAACTCTGCCTCTCACCAAGAAAGTAAAATAGACATTCAGTAGAAACCACACTTCCATTGTTTACTTAACTCTTTTCTAAGATTACAATAGGATATTCTTGTGTGATTCTGGGCAGTGCAGTAAGCCAGAGTCAGATGTACAGTTTCATTGGGTAAGCAATTAATTCAGTGCACTGTCTGCCTTAAGCCCAGTCAGGTACAGGCAATTGTTTCTGGAACAGTATTTTAAACTTTCAGTGGGTCTTTTGAGACAAAACCTCCGCACTGAGTCCAGGAGCACCCCTACTGGAATTGTCACGGAGGTTAATACTCTTCTCCTTTCCTCTCCCACACTGTTTTTCAAATATCATGGCTACAATGCATGACGCATTCTCTGTTTGCTGCTATGCCAGAAATAATGTCTCTTCTCTCAGTTTCTATTTTTTAACTTCTCTTACCTGATGACTGACTTCTATCATATACTGATCTGTGTTCACAAATACTGGATTCCCTAATCAACATAATTCTATCACCTGTCTGCTACAGTACCTAACTCAGGCTCTCATAAAGGTATGCTAATTGACTAGTTAACTCTAAAGACTTTACAGCAGAACAAATATATATAAGGGGGACATGCTTACACTAGTCACTATTTCAGTCACAATACTAAATATTTCAAGTAAACTATGTGTTAATCATTAGATCTGCTAACTGCTTAATTGATATCCATGTACCCTCAATTTACCTCAAATAAGCGTAAGTCCGCAGGAACTCTGTCTCCCACAGAAAGGCAAACTGTGTCACCTGGAACCAAGTCTCGGGCGAGTGTATGCTCCAATTTTCCTTCACGCACACTGTAGCATGAAATAGAAATCATCACAGTAAGAAAACCATACTATTTCCCTTTAAGACTACATTTAGTTTAGTGAACCTGTCTTAAGGAAAACACTGTTACTTTCAAAGAGATAAGTCAAATATAAAAACTTAGAGCAAGCTAGAAAGAAGGCTCAGTAGTTAAAAAAAGCAAATGATGCTCTTGATGAGGACCCAAGTGTGGTTCCCAGCACCCACATCAGGCAGCTCAAAACTGCCTAAAACTCCAACACCAGAGAATCCAACACTTCCTCCTCAAGCACCAGAACTCACATGCATATACCCACACAGACAGACACACATAGACACACATTATTTAAAACAATTTTTAAAAATTAGTATTTAAAATAAACAAAAAAGATAGGCATCATCCACACATTCCTTTAATTCAAGCATTTGTAAGGCAGAGGCAGGCAGATTTCTGAGTCTGAAGATGGCCTGGTCAATGTAGCAAGTTTCAGGCCAGTCAATGCAATGCAGTAAGACCTGTCTTAAAAAAAGGGAGGGAGGAAGAGAGAGAGAGAGAGAGAGAGAGAGAGAGAGGACTTAAGCACTTGATTAACTGTATGCTCTTATTAAATTACACAGGTAAGAGAGGGGGAAATCCTTGCAAAAATTGATTAGCTACTCAAATATGAACACTGAGGCTAACATGAGGTTAATTTCCTGCAATTAATTTCATTACACTGTTTCCATCATTTACTTCTAAGAGCGTTCAACACGTACGCACTCCTGTACATAAGAGAGTGCCTACAGGTAAAGCACGGAAAACACAAGTGAGCAGAACTGAACAAAGTCCCATCAACTGCATCCCTGCCCAGCTACAGGAAGATGGGAGGCAGAAATAAAGAGAATCCCCAGAAGTCCCCTCAAGGGCCAGCACACATGGTGATGAACAAGACAGACTCTGCCTCAAAAAATGTGGAAGGTGAACGCCAACACCTGAAGTAATTTTCTGACCTTCCCAGGTGTGTCATGGCACATGTATGCCTACACTCACAATACGAATATGCACATACCTGAACAATTAAAAAAAAGACTGTTGAACACAGCTGTCTCAAAACCACCAGTAATACAATGTTTGCTATACTGATCAGACTTTTCTTGTCATATTCAATAGTTTTCTTTATATTAAAACAAAGCTGGAACAATAATGCTTACAATGCTAGTCACATTTAAATTCTACTTTTTTAAGGCGTAGAACTCTAAAATAAAAGGAACATACCAATGGCATTCTGGTGGGACAAGTTTACTCAATTCTTCCAGAGATTTTTCTGAACGATATTCCTAATTAAAGAAAAAGTATAATTTAATATTAATATAACACTTACATGGTCCTTTTAAACTTAAATATTAATCATTATCACTTAAAATTTTCTCCCAATTCATATCTTGATTTACTTATCCTCATATAAAATCATAAAAATGTGTTCCTAAATTATTATAATCAAACAATTATGAAAATTATATATTCCCAATTATACACTTTAAAAATCAATGTGCAAATCTAAGATTGTTTAGAAGGAAATGAAATCCAATTACTGCATCCAAAGAATACATTAAAAGTTAACATAATTGAGCCTTGGTTTTAACATAATTTTACATTTGAGTTTAGCGACCAATAAAGCCAAAATACTAATCTGTACGTAATTTTCCTTTGAGGACTTAAGTCCACACTAACTACTCGTTTGTGGAATATATTTACTTGGAAATAATAGTGCGGCTGATAATATTCTGACACTCGCTTTTCTTGCCGACCTGAACTGGATGAAAGGGAAGCTGCTGAGAGGCCCTGTGCTGTTCTGCAATCACACACCTTCCATGCACACAGCCAACAGCTACAGGACAGGAGCATCTTCCATCTCACCGCACTGCTGAGCCTATGCTTCCATTAGCACTTGTCCTTCATATGGCCACAGCGCTATTCTTGCTTTGTTTCTAATCTTTTGTTTGAAGTTAAAAGGTGAGGGACAAAAGCAAAATAGAAGATAAGGAGAGTCTTGAAATACCTGCCATGTTAGCAATCACTAAGTCTACCTGTCATCAACTGCAGAGTACCTCAGAACTTTATCAGTCACTACCCAAAGAGGGACAATTGCAAGCACAATCTACAAATATAAAAGATTATTAGGCATACCTCTCAATCCACCAACCACAGTGAAGAATTTGGAAGTTTTATACAAAATTCAGTAAGGGTAGAAAATACTAACCAATTGTAGTCTCCAGTAACTAATCAAACAGAAGCTATCAGTCTTTATCTTTGCAAAGCTGTTGTAAGACAGGTCATTCTATAACAGTACAAGGTAGCCAGTGACTTGGAGGGCTGGGCAGATGGAAAATGGTGGGAAGAATGGTTTTGATTTGTTTTTGTAAAAATATGTTGTTGCTTTCTTAAGACATGTTTGAGGAAATGAGTCAAATCTGTATAAAAACATACTTATTAATAAAAATTAAGCTTTTCATAATGTTTTGGAGCTTTTTTTATTTCTCAGTTGTTTGTGGTTTGAATGTAAAATGTCCCATAGACTCATGTGATTTTGACAGTTGTAGAACCTTTAGGAACATAGCTTCATTGGAGGACATGGGTCAGTCACTAAGGCTGGCCTTCAAGTTTTATATTCTAACCCACTTGCTACCAGATCTTAGCTCCCTACCTGCAGGTTTAAATGCAACTAGCCACAAGCTCTTGCCTCCTGCCACCACATCTTCCCTAAACTCAATTCTTTCTCCCTCAAGTTACTTCTGGCCAGACACTGGGTCACAGCAATAAAGGAAGTAGCTAATGCAGCATCAAATAAAACTACCATTGAGACAGCAACAACAGACCCCAGCTACATTTAAAACACATAACACATTCCATGTAAAACTCTACGTTGATTATGTTGATGACTGAAACTTTGTGGGGTATTTTGAAGATAGGAGCTCTTTATTTTCCAAAGACGGCAAGTTGCTAGGGCTTTTCATACAATGGTAATACCTAAACGAAATCTTTCATACATCTGATATACTAAAGAAGATCCAAGAAGGAGTTGACTGCCACAATTTAGAGGAGGTGTTATGAGAGAACTCCAGTTACTGGCCCTATATAGATCACACCACTCGCTTGACTGGAAGTGAGTAACTTCCTTAGATGATGCACAGCCTGAAATGGCTTATGCTGCATTTATTAGTGCCAACAGCCCAAAGGCAAGAAGATGCCCCACCCTTGCCCCTTCAACCCTGAACAAGAGCGCTGATGATCTACTAAAAGAGCTCATAAATTTCCAAGTAATCAGACTCCAGCTGGCTTCTTACATTCAGTTAATATAGAATTAGAAACTTAATGTGTCAGGAACTACTTTAAGACACCAGGACAGTAACAAAAGTTATCATGAAATAAATTATACACGATGTAAGAATAATTACAATCACTGTCTTAAATAATCAGAGCATTGACCTCAGGACATACAGCATCATTACATTTATCTCTACAGTGGATTAATCCTTCCACTCTTATTAGCTGTATTCAAAGTAAGACCTGATAATTGTAGAAACGTAAAATATACAGAAGTTTCAAAGATTTAAAGAAACATAAAACACACTTATAAAACTAAAACTCTATGTTTTCATACCTATACTTGTTGACCTGACACCATGCCTGGTATGTTATGGCCCCTCTGTTCTTTGCCCCCTTCTTTTTCCCTCCTTTGTTTAACATTAGGGTTTTAGCATGTGGCCCATGTTAGCCTTGAGTTGACAATCCTCCTACCTCTCCCTAAGCGTAAAGAAAGAAATCATGACCTTATCTCCACATTATTCAGAATCATCTTTAAAAGAGACTTCATATCCCTTTCTTTTGCTGTTGGAATGACTATAACGAACAGGAAGTAGGACCATTCCTTCTGAGGACGATAAGAAATTTTAGAAGTGGAGTAAGGGATTTATCAATACTGAAAAAAAAAACTTTAATTCCAAAACAAGACTAATAAGGCAAAGAAATAAATTCAGTGAAAAAGTGTGCTGCTGGGGGCTGGAGAGATGGCTCAGTGGTTAAGAGCATTGCCTGCTCTTC
>LOEQ01002209.1:9287-37226 GCA_001685075.1 Bramus lutescens | reverse complement strand
AGCAACCACATGGTGGCTCACAACCATCTGTAATGGGGTCTGGTGCTCTCTTCTAGCCTGCAGGCATACACACAGACAGAATACTGTATGCATAATAAATATTTTTTTAAAAAAGTGTACTGCTAACTAAGAGAAACCAGTCTCAGTAATCCAGCACGTCTTCTTCAGATGGTGTGTAATAAACTGCTCACTAACTTTACACTCACCTTTTTGTTTTCCTCATCTAGACATTGCACTAATAGGTACTGGCCCAATTCATAACTAGAAAAACATTTTTAAACTTAGTGGATTATATTTATATTGCTGTGCTTTTTTTCTCATCTGTCTCTATCAAAAATATAGGCTATGTTCTTCTCACTACATACCCAGTGCCCTCTTCTCATGAACTATCCGCAGTTGGCTATTAGCTGAGATTGTTTCAAAACAATGAATTATTAGGAATACACTACCACCCATTAAGTTCAGAGTATTTCACATAAGTCACTTTGTTTTTAAGCAATCAACTAATATACCACTATTAACCTGGAAAAAACAGATTACTCACCTGAACAAAGGCCACAGTGACGACAATAAGTATTGCCTAAAAAACAAACAGCCTTTTAAATCAGACATTAGCAAGAAATAGCTTTTCATCACAATGTGTTTCTCTGGCTGTGCAGCCCAGGAGATCGGATTTTTGCACTAGCTAGTGGGAGAAGAAAGCAATTTGCCTGAGGGTCTGAGGGAGAAGAATATGAATTTAAATGGCTAACCATCCCCATGATGGCTTCCAAAACTTTCTGAATCCACCCAAGTCCTCCCAAATTAAGGACTATTTTTTAGTTATGTGGATGGCATTTGCTATAACAGACATAATAATTACTTGTTTAACCTTAGTTCCTACATACTAATTTATGAAAAGAATTTAAAAATCTGATAAGTTAACACATAGCTTAATTTAAAAATCTGATAAGTTAACACATAGCTTTTTCCAGAAAAAAAATTTTTTTTAAAAAATTGGGCATTTTTTCCCAGTGCTGATTTGTCAAACAAATGATATGCAAGAGCTCTCTCTACTGCTGAGTTAACCTTAATCCTACTTTTTCTATAGAAAGCTGTAATCCAATTAATGTTTTGTTACATAAAAGCAGCATAATATGAGAATTTTTTTAATAATCTATGAGAGGGAAAAAAATCAAGCCTCAGACCAAAAAATAAAAATTGGCAAGGGAAGAAGTATTCACCATTATTGTACAATGCAAAACTGTATCAATGAACTTTTCATAATCTGCCACATTAAATTCTATTATCTGCCTATCTTTTTTCAACTGAATCCAATGATCGTTTTCCCTATTGAAATTTGATAATCTCAGATATCAATCATTTGGAAAATACTGGTTCACCTAATTATTCAAATATAGATGCTGGCATAATTACTAAATTTAATAATTGTTAAAATCGCTACTAATATCATTAAAGTTTTAAATACTTGGAAGCTATCAAAAGTTCATGGTTAAAAATGAAATTTATGCCCTGGCAGTGCTGAAGCATGCATGGGCAGCCTGTATATGGCGGTTCTGTTGAACTTCTCCACATTGGGCTTCCAGGTCTAAGTTGATGAGGACGAATAACCAGGTCTCTTGCTCATCTAAAACCCGAAGTTCATGGTAATGCATAAAAATTTGCAGTAACTTTAATTATTACTTGAAAGTGTCCATTCTTATCACTGGCAACATTATTCTTTAAGGAAAAAGATCATTTATCTTACAACTGCCCTTCCTTAAGACAGGTACTGCATTTCAATCTATACACGTCTCCCATCCATCGCAGACATATATACTCAAGGAAAATTTTAGATATTTCGTTTTACTCCTCTATCAAGAACATTCCAGACATTCGAGGAAGGGCTTCCTTCACTGTGTTGCCCATGATACCCTGAGACTTGTTATCCCCCCACCTCTGCCTCCCAGCAGCACAGCTGGTGTTAGTGGTGTGTACTCCCACACCCGGCTACTGTACTCGTCTAAAGAGGACTAAAGAAAACAATGACTACTGATACAGCTTAAGGCCATTTCCAATTGTGCTAAAGCTCTAACAGTTTCATACACCGTAACATTTGCCATTAAGACAAAAGGCCTATAGTAATAAGAACGTGTTATTAAAATAGCTTTGACATCACATATTCCTTGAGCAATTACTGTTAGTCAAAATATTTTCAACTGAAAAGCATGAGGAATTTTGATTTAACTAGAAAATTAGAAACTATTTCTCATCTGTGAGACTGACGGCACAAGACTGTAATCACAGCTACCTGGGAAGCTGACACAACAGCACAGCTGAGCCCAGAAGGGCAAGATCAGCCTGAGAAACACAGGAAGACTTCCATCTCAAACCAGAATTAAAGAAAATTACTAAAACTAAAAGTGGACTTGATTATTTTTTAATCTGATTCATTTTGATTCACATTAATTTCCAAAGTAAAGCCAAATCCAACTGATACAATGAACTAACAGATTAAAATTTTAAAAATAGAAGAGTGTACTTACCACAGTGATACTGACAGCATCATCAAACTGATGCATTAAAATACTGATGACTGCAGAAGCCAGGAGCAGCATAATGAGGGGATTTTTAAACTGGAGGTGAAAAACAAACAATTCAACACTCTTATATGAAGGACAATCCCATTCTACCTCAGTAAAAGCTTTTTTTTATAAAGGACATCATTACAAAATTACAAGAGTCTATATGTGGTTTGTTTTCAAGCAACAAAAAAGTAGAGATCATGCTTAAAAGCTATGTAACAGTTCCTTTTCAGAAAAAAAGAAAATTAAATATCAGTATTTACAATAAAGAATTTGCTAAACTGAGTAGTGGTGGCACACGCCTTTAATCCCAGCACTTGGAAGACAGAGGCAGGCGGATCTGAGCTAAAAATCAGCCAAGTTCCAGGAGAGCCAAGGAACACAGAAAAATCCTCTACAAAACAAGTTTCAGAACAATCAGGGCTATGCAGAAAAATCCTATCTCCAAACATAACAACGAAATTGTTAATTCTTTATAGTATGCATGTACCTGCAACAGTATATTAATTTTTGGCTCTTTTATGCTTTTATGTAGTTCAGGCTAGCTTCAAATAAATGATCTTCTTGCCTAAGCCTTCCAATATTGGAATTATAGGAATGCATTACCAAACCTGTCTTACAGTACTGTAGTAATGTCACAAAGACAGGTGCCTGAATTTCTGAGACTAAAAACTGACAGCAAAATAAAACTATAGCTAACATACAGTGTATGGCTGAATAAAAGTAACTGGCTGTGATTCCTGTGTGTCAAATAATTTTTTAGAAAGATTTATTTATTTATTATGTATACAGGATTCTGTCTGTTTGTGTATCACTGCCCAGCAGAAGAGGGCACCAGATCTTATTACATGGTTGTGAGCCACCATGTGGTTGCTGGGAACTGAACTCAGGACCTCTNACAGGATTCTGTCTGTTTGTGTATCACTGCCCAGCAGAAGAGGGCACCAGATCTTATTACATGGTTGTGAGCCACCATGTGGTTGCTGGGAACTGAACTCAGGACCTCTGGAAGAGCAGCCAGTACTCTTAACCTATGAGCCATCTCTCCAATTCCAACTTAAATAATTTTAAGTGCCATAATCTTCGAATAGAGCTTTAAATGAAGGAATCTGTCATAACTAAGAATGAGACTAATGCTGTAGGAAGTCTAGTGGTTACCCGCCTACTGGGGCGTGGCCTTTTATACTCCGCCTACTGGGGCGTGGCCTTTTATACTATATATGCTGATGCAGAGCCTGTGTCCCGCCTCTCTGTTCGGGTTGCGGATTTCAGTTTCTGATCTTCATTCCAGCAATGGACTCTGGTTTGTGAGTTTACCCCTAAATAAATAACCATCTATTTCTCAATTCTGAGCTAGTGTGGAATTTCTTTTAAGCATCCTTCTTCAGACTAAAGCATTGGGTAAACCACAGAGCCCTCTTTAATGTTAAGTGATAACCATCACACCTTGGTGGAGAGCCTTTCACCAGCCTTAAGAAAAGCTCTGCCATGGTTCGAATTAAGTATGTCACTTCACAGGAGAGTACCAGACAGATGTTTACAGAACAACAAACTCAGGATTCTCCTAAAAAAGAAGAACCATCCAATATTGTATGACTAATAGATGATAGATGTTAACTGTTATTTATGCTTAACTATATTCTCAGGTACTGTTTAATTCTTACAGGAACCCTAAGAGTCAGGTACTCTGGCTAGAATAACAGGATCAAGAAAGAAAACAATTCAATTACATTGCCAGTCAAGCGTGTTAGGTCCAGATGAACTACAGTAGGATTTCCTTAAAGTAGGGTGCAAATATGAAGTTACAGCTACGAACGGGAAGGCACCAGTCAGTTATTCAGTTTTTACACAACCACGTGTACAAAGTTTATCACATTAGCTGTCTTTTAAACAAGTTAAACCCAAACTTTCTAATACCTTCACAAAGTATTTCTTTGTTTAGCATACCAAACTTTTAACTAGTTAAAACCAGCCACAGAATCATCCAGCTTTTTACACTAATGCAATTGTTACCAAATTTTTAAAAGCTATAGTAAGCCTTTGCTAAAAATTAAAATAAAGGTAATTATGAATGACCATAATCTACTGTGAGCTTACTATTTCCTGAGGTCATAATCCATGGAGGCAAATAGAAATCACAGAGTTGATAAGAAAGGTATAACTTATACCCTGGCAGTTAGGATGTAATTATGTATTTAATAATTTTCTAAGACAACCAAGATTACCTGCAAATACAGCATTCTCCTATCACTAGGAAGCCTAAGCTCAGCATCCACAAAGAGGCCATTGTCTAGTGTTGCTTATACAGAAAATGTTGAACATTGATACAGAAAATGCTGCCCTCTAAGTAATAGTCACTTTTCAATTTTGCCTAAAATCAAATGAAAAAAATGATGCTGTGGGATAATGCTCTTATACCCTGTAAAGATTAGTCACTCATAATGGTTTAATAAAAGGCTGATTGGCCAGTAGCCAGGCAGGAAGTATAGGCAGAGCAACCAGACTAGGAGAATTCTGGGAAGAAGAAAGGCAGAGACAGTCACCAGCCAGACACAGAGGAAGCAAGATGAGAATGCCTCACTGAAAAAGGTACCAAGCCATGTGGTTGAACATAGATAAAAATTATGGGTTAATGTAAAATGTAAGAGTTAGTTAGTAATAAGCCTGAGCAATAGGACAAACAGTTTATAATTAATATAAGCCTCTATGTGTCTATTTGGGACTGAACGGCTGCGGAACCGGGCATCTACAGAGTCAAAACTAAGACTATAGAAATTCCAACTTAACATGCAAATTTTTAGGGGATTACAAAAATATTATTTCCTTTCTCTGTAGGTAAGTATCAGGGAATTCACAACCATAAAAGTCAATGTAAGTTACACCACAGAGATGGAGGGGAGTATCTTACCTGAGAAATATACTTCTTCCATAGTGGTTCATCTTCACTAATATCAAACTCATTCCAGCCATGGAAGGCTCGCCTATGACTAACTTCAGATTTGTTTAAGCCATTCTGAAGATCAGCCTATTAAATTTTACATTAAAAGTTATTTAAAATGTTGGCAGAGAGCAAACAAACACACAAAAGAACACATAGTATATGATTCCATTAAAAGAAGCTTTTTAAAAATGTGTATGAACATTCTGCCTGTTTTGTGTATCACATTCTTGCATGGCCTGCAGAGGCTAGAAGAGGACACTGGATTCCCTGAACTAGAGTCACAGACATTGGGAGTCACTGAGTGGGTACTGTTTGTTAACTGAACCTGGGTCCTTGGCAAGAACAGGGAGTGGCCTTAACCACTGAGCCATCTCTCCAGCCCCTAATAATTACAGAAAGTGTACCAGATGTTTTGCATGGGACTTGCAGCCGTAATACTCAGACATGGTTAACTATAAAGAATTATCATTTGTTGGAGGACAACCTGAGATACACAGTGAGTTCTAGACCACCAGTCTGAGCTACAGAGTATGATCTTGCTGGTCACATTTGTCAAAATAAATACTTAAAACCAGTGTAGGGTGAACTTACTTTTATTTTGGTAAGTAGGTATATCAAACTGCTTCTTAAATACTTATTTATATCCACTAACTAGTGCTGTGTTCAGACGTAATCTTCTCTTTACCACAAATGGCAGTAAATGAAGACCTTCCCAGCTAGTCAAGGTTCTGAGAATAAGTGACTTCTGAGAGCTTAGCATTAAAGAGAACACCCAAAAAAAAACCCTTCATGGAAGCCAAACGAGTAGAGGAGGGCCCAGAAACACCATCTTACAGGTATGGCATACCTACTATCTTAGGCCACGGCACTCATGAAGTCACAGCAGCTATAGCTGCCTGCATAGGCCCTATGCAATACTGAGTCAGTAAATATGCAGTCACAAACTAGGGTTCATGGAGCCCCACTCTACCCAGGGGACCTGACAGTAGTCAGGAGTTGACAGAGAAGTCATTGCCATCAGTGATATAGCCACTGGTGAGTTATCCTTGCTCTTGTACAGCACCAGGCTCAGGCCCACCCAACTAGTCCTAGCTAACCCGTGTGGGCCACAAAGGGAAACAAAGGGCATAGGAAGTGGAATGGGACTTGGTAGAAGAAGGCCGGGGCTGGTGAGCAGAGAGGGTAAAAGGATGAGTGTAACCAGAATATATTATGCCCAGGCATGAGATTAGCAAAGACTAACTTTATAAAAGTACAAAGATATTTATATAAATGATATTTCAATAAGCAACAAGATGGCGTTTTCTTTTTCTATGAAAAAAAGTAAACTGTAATTCATATGAACTTTAATTAGATTTTAATTATTTTTTTCTAAAGTTTGTGTCTCCAAAAGAATATTTAGTGGGTTACATGTGACCTTCATGTTCTCAGAACTTATCACTGAGATTTATTTTTTGTTCCTATATTATGTTATAGCAGAATGAAAATTTTGGTGTCTTAAATTAATCAAAATAATAAAGTTAACATGAACTTTTTCATGTCTTGGGACATGTCTTATAGTTACTATCATAATTTTTAACAATCATAAAAAATGAAATTACAACATCCCAGAAATGTCTAATTTCCCTGGTCACAAAGTTGGCAGGAGTTCAGTAATCAAGCTTTCTAAAACTTAAATTTATTTAAAATAGTGGTTTTAAAACTAAGTATAAATATACCAAAATAAAACTTGCTAAAAATGGATACCAGTGTCTTTGGAACAACAATTAAAATGGGTGAATGACAAATATTCTTTTCTTCATGTTACTAGACAGTATTTTTTAAAGCTAGGAAGAGACTGAAATTATATAATTAACATTTATTTGTAAACCTGCACTTGTACTTAGCTTTCACTTTACCTTAGAAAAATCTATTTAAATTAAAAAAAAAAATCCTGGTGGGCATGGTGGCGCGAACCTTTAATCCCATCACTGAGGAGGTAGAGGTAGGCGGATCTCTGTAAATTCTAGGCCAGCATGGTCTACAAAGAGAGTTCCAGGACAGCCAGGGCTGTTACACAGAGAAACTCTGTCTTGGGAAACAAACAAACAAACAAAAAATCCTAACAGCATTTATGTTAGTAATTAAATTACTTTCCCAACCCAACTGATAGAGTGCAAACCGACATTGGCCATACTACTCATCTTGAGCTGTACTGCCCAGCCACCACATAGCCATTACTCCAGCCACATTTCCTGTCATGTTGCAATGTTTACCTGGGGCTATTATGTTAGACAGCACAAACCAGTATTTCTGTCACTAAAGACGCAATAGGTCAGCACTGACCTAAGCTAGATGGCTACTTTACACTTCCCGCCTCCTCCTCACCAACCACTTACTTGGAGAATGCCTGCAACCTCACTGACTGGTAATTCACTTGCTTTCTTTGATGTCAATACAGGAATCATTGTTTCATTTTCACCATTAGGTATTTTTTGAAAACGTGCAACCTAGGAATAAAAACAAAGGAAAATTACTTGAATATACTAAACAACTAGAATGTAGTATAGAATAATAAATGAAAATCCTACAGCAATTTACTTTCCACTTAGGAATGTATGCTCAGATTAATGAGTATATAAGGCAATTCGATACTAACATTTTTTTGAAAGCAAATTTCAAAACCTTGGATACCTATTAAAACAAAGTATCATCCAAAACCTTCACAATATATTTTTTAGAGATCCTAATTCTCCAGCGACATAAGATTAAAAAAAATAAAACAAATGCCTTTCCTGTCAGATTCTGATGATTATGCACAATTATAATCCTATAAACTCATTATATTTAACTTGAGGAACAAGAACTGCTGGGTTTTCTCCATATTAATTGCTCCCGTGCTCTCGCTTCTCTTTCAGGACACCTGGCTACCCTTCCATAAACCTCAACAGCATGCAAGACTTCAAAAGTAATTCTCAAACCAGGAGGAAACTGAGGCACTCAAGAGACAAGACAAGCACAGGCAGCTGGCTGGTGAGGAACACACAGAGCAAGAGGCAGCAATGATGTTAGCTATTCCATACACTTTTAGAAACAAATATCCAAGTGTTTAATCACAGTTCTGAGTTCAGTCCTCAGAACCCACAGAAAGGCTGGGTGAAGCAGTGCACACTTACAATCCAAGAACCAGGAAGGTGGAATGGTGGATTCCTTGAGCCATCCATCCTAATCTAACCGGTGAGTTCCAGGTCAGTGAGACACCCTGTATCAAATCCAAAGTAAACTGTATCCAAGGCAGGCCTCTGTCCTCCAAACATCATGCACCCACACACAAGAACATACATAGACAGCACATGAACTACTCAAATATTAAATGTACTCATTCACTTGTATCATTAGCTCATGTACATCAATATATAACTTAATTATCAAAATAAGCTAAATGTACAATGATGTTCCAATTAAAATATATTTTCTATCATTAAGCTACTGGCTGGATGTATAGCTCTGTGGTAGAGTTTATGCTGCATGCCTAGCATGCTCAAGACTCTGGGTTAGGCCCCCATCATGAAAAAAACAAAGTTATTGAAAACTGCTAACTCTGACAGGCAATACACAGGATAAGAGCTTCATTCAAAAATTTCAAGTAATCTTTTGCAAATGGTCCCTATAAAGGATCTCCATTTGAGGACACTTTATATAAAACCCTTCAAGGGCATTCCATTGGCCCAAAAGAGCTGAAAATCTCAAGAAGACAGACTTCACTTACTACAGGGTGAGACAGTCAGGGGTGTGATGACAACACTCTAAGCACATCAAGGGCTGTTAGGAGACGTTTTCCAACTGCAACCACATCTACTGTCTCAAGTGTGTTCACAAGTGAAGGAGAACTAAACAACTAGAAAGCAAAACATCTGAGCCCTGCCCCAAATGCTGGATGGAATGTATTAGTTTACTGCCCTAACCCCAGTGAGTACTCAGTGAGGCAGAAAGCAGCAGAGCCTTATAGGGAAACAAGGAGACAATGAACAAGGGATGAAGGATCCCCATGAAGGAACGGAGGCTGCCCATTTGGAGGGAACATTCACCAGAAGCCTGCTTACCCTAACTGCTGAACAGAGGCACCACAGAACATAAAACAGATGCCGTCCCAAAGAATTAGAGAGAGCAGCAGCCCCACTGATGCCCAGGAAGAGCCGTCATCCTGAGCACAGAGGTGCTCACACTGTTGCGCAGGTAGAGAAAAATTTAAGGATAAGACCTGTGTTAGGAAGAACCGAAAGCGCTTTATGCTTTTGTTTTACAACAACACACTAAGACATGTGAGCTGTGTGTCTCAGACAGCAGCGAGCTGGCCTCTGGTGATCTGCCTGTTTCTCTCTTGGGCAAGCCAATCACATTTCAGGTGCAGTCACAATCATTTCTACTCAGGCCCCCATCTTCCTCCTCCAAGAAAATGCTTTTTCTATTTAAAAAAAATTTCAAAAATAAATCTTAAAGACAGTATCCTACAACCTAAAATTTACTGCCAATGTAAGCTTACTCCATCTGTTTCAATCTGATTCACTTTCCACACTCATTCTGAGGACCCAGGTACAAAAGTAGAAATGCTGACCCTGCTTTAAGGACCAAGAAAGGGGTGATTAGGCAGAACCACCTGATCTGGAAAGCAGCCTTTAAGGAGTACATACAGAAGGCTCTGGTAAAAACTTGTGTTTTTAGGTCTACCATACACACCTGTTTAGTGGTTTGGTTTATTTCATTGACACAAGACATATTGAGTAATTAGCCTCAGGTACAAGTGTATTCGGGTATTTACTAGGTTTTACAAGATAAGAGACTGGGAAAGAATAAGGGCATGAAATAAATTTGAGTTGGACGTTGATCCTCTTGGTACACAAATTTTTTTGTGAGTCTGAACATTCAATCAGCTGCTTATCCATGCATGGATGCATATTCTATTCTTAACATTCCTGGGAAGTCGTGGTTTCAGCCTAGTCTAAGAAGATTTTGTAGGGGGAGGAGTGGAAATAGGGTCTCTCTACCAGGCTAGCTTGATCTCAAGAGATCCTCCTGCCTCTGCCTCCCAAGTGCTAGGATTGAAAGTGTGTGACACTCCAACCCACAAGAAGCAGAAATTAAAAGATAAAGTAGTATATTAGTGTAACAGCAATGCTAACTTTGTCCACATACAGAAAAGACAGGACTAACCTAGGGGTGAAAAATGATCTTATTATCCCATATATGAACACAAACTGAGTTCAGGACACACAGTTTAATGCATTATGATCTGCCCATCAGTCTGGGAACTTTCTGGAAAATCTGTGTCTGCATTTGAGGAATTTCATTTTCAGTTTTTACGTTTGTTCTTCCTAGCATCTGCTTTACTTCACCTTCAAATCTTTGTAGATAGACAAATGCTAATCAAAATTCCATTCTAACATATTTACTGCACTGGAATAAGCTGTTTGCAATAACAGGTCATGCTTTCCCACTAAAAGGAAGAAGATAGTAAGATAGTAGCCTTCAAGTTGTTAGGATTAGGAACTGGATTTCCAGGGGAGAAAGGAGAGACACATCTGTGTCTCTACAGGGCTGATAAAGTAGAATTACAATTTCCATAACTGCAGAAAGATGGAATATTGCAGAGACAGGCCCAAGTTATATTGAGCTACTATTAGCGCTCTTAATAGCTATTTACTGCCTATCTCTGGTTCCAACTTAACACCTTGACTACTAGGGAAATCCTTTTAGAACGAACAGACAAGGCACTAATTTCCACCAACCCAAAGACTAAGACTAGTATCAAACAGACCTAACAGGATAGACTAACAATGTAGATACGAGATGGTACAGTACAAATTAAGACCACACTAAGACACCACTCTGAAATACTAGACTCCACTAGATCCACTAGAATAGTTACAGTCAAAAGGACAAGAAAAAGATTTCAATGCTGGTGAAATGCAGATACAGTGGACTGTATCTGCAGATACTGGTGCGACTGTTCAATGTGTATCTATTACACGAACAGTTCAACAGCTGCTGCATGTTATTCTCATGTTATTAAGCAAGCATCTGATCTTTCTTAATTAAAGGAAATGTTATTTTTTAAAGACTGAATGACTTAGTTAGGGCTTAATTTTGAGAATTACAAAACATAAAAAGAACACGTTCAAGCCAGGCAGTGGTGGCAGGTGCTTTTAATCCCAGCATTCAGAAGGCATAGGCAGGCAGATCTCTGAGTTCAAGGCCAGCCTGGTCTACAAAGTGAATTCCAGGATAGCCAAGGCTATGTGGAGAAACTGTCTTAAAAAAAACCAGGAAAAAAAAAAAAGATCAAGTTCAGCTGAAGGTAAATGTATCTTAAGAGCTACTGTGACTAGCACAGCTTGTTTAAAGAAGTCCACTGTCCTATGGTCTCAACTGCCAAATATGCTTATCTCCTACTTAGTCATAAACTTATCCTAATGGCTGGAAGGTAGCTCAGTGACAGAGCCTTCCTTGCAGGTGAGACTCTGGTTTTAATCTCCAGTGGGGTGTGGGGAAGGCACCTGAGCTTCAATTTAAATTCCCTCCTCAGAGCTTTCATTTTTTGAACTACTACAGTTTGAACCACTAACTCAAGCAACAAGCAAGCCTTTTACAAACAAAAGCCCACAGACACAAACACTCCTTCCACATTTATATCCTACAGAGCATATTAATTCAAGAGATTAAAATATTTAGTGTGTAAATAATTAAATGTTAGTCTTATATGCATTAGACTCCTTCAGAGTTCCACTGAAGCCAGATTTTCATTTTACAGAGTCCAAGATTTTATTTTAATATTTATTTTTAATAATAAGCACTGCTACATAGTTTCTAATCTCACCCATATCAGAACCACACAGAAGCTACTATGCCCCTAAAATTCACATTGAAGTCCCCAGCCCTTAAAGTGATGGAATTTAGAGAGTCCTTTAGGAAGTTAAATAGGTTCTGAGAACAATGTCTCCAAGGCAGGTTTACTATCAGACACGTGAGAGCAGCAGAGGAGATCCTCTCCTGGGACTACATTATGTAGAACCTCCTGACAGGGCTCCTCACCTCCAGAACCTAGAGAAATGAATGTCTGCTGTTTAAGCCTATGAGGTCTGCCATGCTCTATTGCATAACAGAAATGAGCTAAGATGCAGGCTTTTTTATGCTTTTTATAAACATAACCATGCAGCCACCATCTCCAGAGAGCATAAATCATTAGGTCTTAAGTGGAGCCAAAACATATTTAGTTTTAAAAATTCCCCTTGCTGAGTCTAACATGCAGCCAAAGTTAATAATCACTGACTTCACAGGGCAGAAAACACAGTTCCATTTTAAGAATGTGAAGAAGGTATATTATAGACAGAAGAAAAAAAGCAAGATGACCGCAGGTCCAAATAAGAAATGAAGTTCACAATGATCTCCAGAAATCAAGCAGACTTACTCAATTTAAAAACCAACTGCTTCACTAGCTGGGGATACAGGTTAATTAGCAGGACGCCCCATCCACCCCTACCCCACCCCACACCCACCCTAGTTCAATCTCTAGAACCACATGCTGGTGCATTCTTGTAATCCCAGCACTCCTGAGTTGGAAGTAAGAAGTCATTCTTTATAGAAAGTTTGAGGACAGCCTAGGCTACATGAGATCCTGTCTTAAAAAAAAAAAAAGCATGTTGATTAAAGTCCAAAGTCAAGGACACTAAATAGTTCGATCTAGAATAGAGCTTACATACATGAACACAATCCTGGTAGAATTTGTACTTTTGCTACCTAGATGTAAGCAATATATACAAAAGGGTCCACACATTATCATTAAAAATAGTAAAATTTATGGCCCCCAAAATATCCAAAAATTTCCAAGCCCCACCCCCACAAATTCCTTTCACTGATGTTCTGGCTCAGGAAGCAGTCACACCAGCCCACACTGTAACACATTCCACTGCATGAGATAACAGCTTGGAGTAACAAGTATCAAACCAAACACCTTTAGAGCTTAAGACAGGACAACACTGAAGGCTCCCCCAACTTCAAATGCAGGGGCTTGGGAGTCAACAAAAGTTAAATTTAAGCAAGGAGTTTTATAACTTTAAAAGAGGAAGGAATGGGAATCCTTCAGTTCACTGTCCTCACCGTTTACTAGTAAGCAACAGCAGGATTTATAAAGCAAGGATTTACTGTACTAACTGCTCAGCACTTCTGAACCAGCAGGTCTGAGGGAGACCCAGAAGATGCATCTCTAGCAAGGTCTAAGTAGTAGGGATGCTTCTGGTCCAGGGACTATACCTGAGAACCACCACTATAGTCAAGGTCAGACCTCATCAACTCCATTTCACAATTCCATGTCTATGTTTTCCCAGCTCTGTGACCAGGAACAACTTGTTTATCTTCTGAGTTCCTTCCCTCAGTGAAAAACTAGGAAAAATAGCTATTTTAGTTTCAAGAATAAAAGTCAAACTGTTTATTTAAGGTGTATATCAGAGTATATTGAGAAGTATTCAAATTCTACAAACACTAGTACATATGCCTCGTCCCATTTTAGATCTTCAGAAGGGTCTAACCATGTTTTTGACATCTTGGTATCTTTTGAAAAGTTTGTTTTTCTATCCAGGCTGCAGTTTCCCCTTCCTCCTCCCTTCCCNGGAGGTGGGGGTTGGGGCTCTCCCCATCATCTCCTCCTCCATTTCTATTCAGAAAAGGGCAAGCCTCCCATGGATATCAACAAAACAAGGCATATCAAGTTGTAGCAAGACTAAGCACCCCCCTCCCAAGCTATAAACTGTCACATATATGCAGAGGGCCTAGACCAGTCCCATGCAGGCTTCCTGGTTGTTGACTCAGTCTCTGTGAGCTCCTATGAACCCAGATTAGTAGATTCTGCAGGGTTTCTTTGTAGTGTCCTTGATCCCTATGGCTCCTACAATCCTTCCTCCCTCTCTTCAGCAGGATTCCCTAAGCTTGGCCTAATATCTGGCTGTTTCCATCAGTTGCTGGATGAAGCCTCTCTGATGACAACTGGGCTAGGCGCCAAATTGTGAGTACAGCAGAATATCGTTAGGCATCATTACATTGACATTTTTTTCTCCAGTCGTGTTTGGTTCTATACTAGGTCTCTGGGTCATCCAGCTTCTAGGTCCTGGCTGGCCCTCAAGGCTGTGTCAGTGGTGGGAACACTCTCGTAGTATGAGTCTAAGGCTTGACTAATCACTGGCTGACCATTTCCACAATCTCTGTGCCACCCTTATCCCAGCACATCATCCCATAGTTAGGACAGACTGTAGATCGAAGGTTGTGTGTGGGCATTTCAGGGTGAGGTAGAAACCTGGGGCAAATGTGTCTAGAGACTTGTAATACCAAATTTTCAGGAATATGCACAATGCTCCTATAACATTCAAGCTGACAGATGGCCTGCCAACTAACTGTACTTGCCAAAATTACCAACATAAAATTCTGTCTTACAGTCTAAAGGGCAGGATGGAATGTGTTGATTCTCAAACGAGATCTAGATCAATGCTCAGTATATACTAACAGGCACAAGATGCTTTCTCTGGAAAAAACTGTGTCCCTTTGCCCCTCCAAAATTCCTATACTGAAACCTTAACTTCCAGTGTGACGGTTGACGGTTACTTCAATGTCACTGTATTAGAAATGGGGTCATTACAGAGATAACAGTGGCTCTACAAAAAGAGAAAGCAGAAGAATGAGCACTCAGAAGACAATGCCAGGGAAGACGGCAAAGAGAGGCCTCACCAGAAGCTAGCGCTGTAATTGTACAACTTTAGACTTCTAACCTTAAATCCGCAGGAAAGCAATTTTTGTTTAAGCACACAGCAGCTCAGGCATACTAATACAATGTGATTGTCCTATTTACAGCAATGTGGATTTTGATTACTAAAATGGTTTACTTATAAGGTCAGGTTTCTTTGGTTATCAAATTACTGTTTGGGGATTTATAATTAATGTATCTCATGTTCTTAGTTACCATGAAAGTATGTAAATATCAGGCATTTTATCATACTTTGCTGAATAGATATTTCTTTCCAGTAGTACTGTTATAAATTGCTTTGTTTATACAAATTATATGGACTCTTCAGGTTTCTTTCCTATTTCAATGTGTGGCTTTAAACACATGTATAGGCCCATTTTTATGTCACAGACCTTCTATTATTCTATGAATTATATTACATCACACAATCACTCTACTGCTCCCAATTGTGGCTCACAGGAAGCACTGAATAAACCGGTTTATAAGGCCTTCTGACCTGTGCTCACCAATTTTTTAAGTACTTCCTTATTTCTAGTGCAAGATGTTCCAAGATTACCTTTGTATTTTCTTAGTTACAGCACTGGAATTAACCATTTCTCAAACAAGCTTTGGTTCCTTTTATTGAAAAGTAATATTCATAAGTGTTATGGATTCTAGGGCACGACAACAGTGTTAAGGAATTTTATTTACACACGTGCATGCGCACACACAAACACCCATCTTTGCTAATCCTGAGTATATGAAAATATAACTTACTTCTAACTGTAAAAACTACTCAAAAACAGAAGTGCTGTATCCCCACCTCCATGCTTTCCATTTCTCTTCCATTCAGGAAATTTTCTTGAAGTCAGACTTCAACATGAGATGCATGTTTTATGGTTCGTTGTTTCCAATTGTAGAAAAAACTATGGTTATTTGCAAACTCGCAGTAGTAAGAATAAGGAAGCTTTCTGAATAGCTGAGGGATGTTGGATATACACTATTTAGTAAAAGGAAGGTACCTGCATTCAGAGTTACCCTAAATCAAAGAAGAGGAAATAAGAAACCATGTACCTTATCTGTGCAGAAGGAAACAGAGGAAGGATGTGTTAGAAACAGATTGGTTGTAGAGAGAAAGAATGGCTATCCTTGAATGTGACCCTTATAAAATGCAGCTCAATGTGCTGTATTACCTCTAAATAGAACAAAAATTTTCACATATACCCTTGAATCAAAGTCCCTACTAGTATACTTTAAAGTTAAACTTGAACGTTTTTTCTTGAACAAAGCAGTAAGAATTCAACTATGCATACATTCTATTGTCAGAGTTCAACCACCTAACACCAAAACTTAAGGGGTGTAGCAAAAGTAGTACTAAGAGGGAGGTTGATGGCAATAAACACATTTAAAAGAAAAAAGTCTCAAACAGCCTTACTTTATACTTCGAGAAAAAAAAGTTGAGAATATAGCTTGGCTAGCGAATAGTTGTCCAGTGTACGCAATACCCCGACTTGAAGCAGGAAAACCACATTCAAGGTCATCCCTAACAACACAGAAAGTTAAAGGCCAGCCTGGGTAACAGAAGACCTTGTGTAAGAGAACAACAAGAACTCCAAGGATAAGGAAAAGAAGAGAGAGGAAGAGAAGGAGGGTAAAGGGAAGAAGAGGAGAAGGGGAGGAAAAGGAGAGCCAAAGAAGGCACAAAGATTAGAACAGAAACAAATGAAATCACAATGGGTGGAATCAACTAAGAGTTGGCTTTTTAAAATGATAAAACTGACACACCCTTTACTAGACTAACAGAAAAAGACTGAAAGTCAGAAATAAAAAGACCCATGATAACCCTGGAGACACAAAGACAATAACTCATTAGTCCACTCATAAATTGAATAACCCAGAAGAAATGGGTAAAATGAAGTAGATAGAGCAGGGCCCAAAAATAAGTCTGTGCATATGCTGCAATTTAATTTTCAACAAGGGTTCTAAGAATACACAACAGGAGAGGTGTCAGGAAAACTGCTAACCCACAGTGCAAATGACAAAGCCACTCCCCATCTTTCACCATCCAGATACTACAGAAATGGAGCCCCAGCCTAAATTCACCATCCGAAACTGCAAAACTCTTACAAGAAAAAAGGGAAAACTTGTTGTCATTGATCTTAACAATTCATGCACTTAACATCAAAACCAAAAACAACAAAAATAAGCAAGTGAAACTTTACCAAACCAAAAAGCAAACTCTATAAGCACAGAGAAGGGAAAATATTAGGATTAAAAAGAGCCTACGGTACAGGAGAAAACATTCGCATACTGTGAATATGCATCAAGTTAGTCGTTAAAGTACATAAAGAATTCTTAATAAATCAGCAGGTACAAAATCTAGTTGTTCCATTAGAAAACAAGCATATAAACAAATATTTCTTCAAAGAATATATATGAATGGCCAATAAGCACATCAATATGCTCAATATCATTAATAGTGAGGGAATAGCATCAAAACCAGTGAGATATTTCACACCTATAAAGATTACTACAATAACAAAATACAACCCAAGTGTCAGTGAGCCCCTGAACACTGTTGGCTTTATAGTTTAAATATGAAATTCTGCCACAAGTTCATATGTTGACTGGTTGGTCCCCAACTCTCTTGGTCCCCAAGTGCTCCAGAAACAACTTTTTTTTTTGAGTCTTGATTAGAAAGAATTAAAATCAGATCTCAAATACATTAGTATTCCAGTGTTCTTCACAGCACTATTCATAAGGTAACAGAGACAGGTGTGGAAACACCCTAAATATCCATCAACAAATTGATAGGTAGAATATGGTATATGCATGCCACATTGGAAAAAAAACTGCAAAATATCAGAACACAAACCCTAAGACCACTATAAGCAAAATAAGATAGATGCACAAAGACAAACACTGCAGGGTTCTATTTACATGAGTGTCTAACACAGTAGAATTCATAGACTCTAAGAATGGAGTGGTGGATGAGGGGGTGTTATTAATAGCATAAAGTTTCAGCCTCAAGGAAATCAAATCAAAAGCAGTGTCCATAATCAACAAATGGACACTTAATATCTGATAATAAGGTGCACTGTATCTTGTGTTCTTACCATGTGCTGGGTAGTTTTTTGTCAATTTGACACAATGGAGGGGAATTTAAGAAAGAGAACTCAATTAAGAAAACATCCCAGGTAGGACTGCCCTGTAGGCAGGCCTGTGGGGCATCCTCTTGATAAAGATGTGGGAGGGCCCAGTCCACTGTGGGAGGTGCCAACCCTGGAAAGGTGAACCCGTATTTAAAAAACAGGCAGAGCAAGCCAAGAGGGAGCCAGCCAGGAAGCAATGAGCAATGCTTCTCCCTGGTTGTGGCATCCAGGTTCCCTTCTTCAGTTTCCTACCCTGTTTTTCCTCTATGATGGACTGAGTAAAGCAGTGCAAGCAAAGAAATCCTTTCCTCCAAGAGCTGGTTTCTGTCAGTGTTTATCACAATAGAAAACAAAACAGAACATTACCACAAGAGAACATTTTAAGAAAATTTACATAAGAAAAATTACACCTCTTGATCCCAAGTTTGAGCAGCTTTATGAATTCTCATAGTAAAATAAAAGTGCTACATTTCAACTTTCAGCAGGGAGGGCACTTAAAGCAAGATTCTGAAACCCAACTACTGGGGCTGAATACGACTGTCAACTATCTATAATCCAACTAAACCATGTCTGACTTACATAAAGCCAACAAACCAATTCCAAGATGCTTAACATCATTAGTTGGGGGAAAATACTCTTTACTCAGTTTATTCTTTGTAGAATCCCCCACTGTGCTTCGCTTCTGCCAACCAATGGTTGGCAATGGCCACTTGAAGGCACAATCCCAGAAATGAATTCAACCAGTACACACCAACAAAAGTTGTCTAGAAAAACCAGTCCCCAACATGAATAAAGGCAAGCAAAAGTAAAATAATGATGAAGCAGGCAAGAAAACAACACACACATTTTTATAGGCAATAGTGATAGCTCAGGAGTGTGTGTCAGGTGACACAGAAAGCAAGCTAGGACACACAGTTCTCTCCTCACTGACTAGTCAGCCTGAATTTTACCTGTCTGGCAACCAACTGTTTTCCTCTCAAGCAAAGGAAACCGATACTGCATTTTCTGGCATATGATGGTTCTGAGTTTGCTTTTGTTGGTTGATTTTGTTTGCTTGTTTTGGTGGCAGGGTGGTAAGACAAGATCTTCTGACTATGTAGCAACAGCTGGCCTGGAATTAGCTATGTAGGCAAGGATTCTGCCTCCCAAAACATCAAAAGTGTCTGCCACTATTTGAAAAGCCCTTAAAGAACCTGGAATATATAGGCATTTCTATTATTCTGACTCTTTAAATTATAACCGAAGTCTAGGGCTGGGTATAGGTCAGCAGTAGAATATATAACACACTGAAGAGCAGCAACAGGAGTGCAGAGGGAGTCAACAGGAACTGGAGGACACAGTTCCTTGCCTGTGTTACTGCACATAGTCCTAAGAAAGCCCTTGGAAGAAGGGATTGCTTCTTTTTCCTATTTCAAAGTTGGAACAATTAAAAACAAAAGAATAACTTATCCAGGGTAAAGAGAAACTAACAAAACTGGTAAGTACTATGAAAAACTGAGCCAATGTCAGACTCTCAAAGATCTCTTAAGTCCCACAGGCAATAATAGTATTTAAACTAAGCAGGAAACACAAAAGCTTCAAAAAACCAAACCACGCTCAGAACTAATTTAAGAAAGGTGAGATCAGCTTTAATTACAATCTGAAAACAAAATTTGCCTAAACGCAAACTCAGAACCAAAGAGTTTTCACCCTCCCACCTTCTTTTTTCACGCACGCACTCACAAAAAATTCCTCTAATAGACTGAGTTGATGATTTCTGAAATTTATACAAAGCACACAATGATCACTTACAAGCAGGATTCATCTAAGAAACTCTAGGATTATATTGTCTGCCAACAAGACATTTTATCAATTCTGTCACACTGAAGCCCAAGGCCAAAAACTAGGTAATCTCTGGCTAGGTGAGCCTACAGTCCTAACTACTCAGTTTACAAGATGTTTCCCTAGGTAATCTCTGGCTAGGTGAGCCTATAGTCCTAACAACTCAGTATACTAGATGTTTCCCTAGGTAATCTCTGGCTAGGTGAGCCTAAAGTCCTAACAACTCAGTTTACTAGATGTTTCCCTAGGTAATCTCTGGCTAGGTGAGCCTATAGTCCTAACAACTCAGTATACTAGATGTTTCACTAGGCTGCATCCTGTTTAATACTTTATTGACAACTCAGATAAACAGTACTTATCCAAGATGACATCAATATGAGGCTTTATTATGGAAATAAAATTCAAAGGAGTTTATCAGGATGCACCAATGAGTAGAAGCAATACACTTCCTCTTTGCAAAAGTAAGTATGGATTACACACAAATGTAAAAACCAACTACTAAGTACAGGCAAACATGAAGGTGAGCTGGCTTTATCCACCACTTAAAGGCACTGTGAAAGTCTCTCCTCAGTGTGACTTCAGTCCTAAAAAGGCAAATACCAACCCTACACTACATCACCAAAAAGACAGCTTTTCCAACTGGGTAGTAACAAACTCAGAACATCTGACAATAATCTAAGCATGTCTTTAGGAGCCTATGTGCATTGTAGGGCATTACTGGAGCTTCCTCTAAAACATGTCATATCACTGAAATGTTTCTGGAAAATACTTTAAAGAAGACTTGAAGGGAAACAATTAAATTTTTAAAAAGAATTTCATGGGAAGAATTAAAATGTTTGGTCTAGAAAACAGACTTATGAAAGGCAGTACCTGACCATTACCTGGATTCCAATAAGGTTTTCTATAAAGAAAGAACATGACAGAAACAGTCAAACTCTTTAATAGGAAACATGACATATGTAAGAGCAGAAGGAATACAACAACTCCCACAGTTGCCAGAAACTCCTTAGGCGAGCAGAGCACTAGAGCCACTTCATATGGGGTAGGAAGTTGGCCCCCTTCTGGCCCCAATCATTCTAGAATTTACTTGGCAAGTGCAGGGGATTTCACTGCCACTGAGAGCCCATGGTAGGCCCCAGGTAACACCAGCTTCCAACATGAGTGGGTGGCTTCTCCGAGATGCTATGAAACGTTTCCCTCCATCAGAGCCCTAACTTCCAGAGCATGGCCTCCATGGGGCTCACAGTCAGGCTAGTTCTTAGATGCTCTACACAGAGAACTGAGTCTGGCAAAGTCAGGACAGCTCCTGCTCAGGAGAGCACCTGTTCAGCACTCACACGGCCCTAGCACCACAGAAACAAAACCCTAGTGGAATCACTTCTAGAAAATCAGGTTTTGCCTCCACTGCATGCAATACTTAGGAAGGAAATAGAAGGTCCCAAATGCTAAAAAAAAAAATTGTACTTAAAGGCTCATTCTAATCCATTTGCGGTTGAGCACACATAAATAAAAAAAAAAGCATTACCTCTGAAGGCCAGCAGGGATTATGCATAGGAAAAAAAAACTTATTCCTAAACTATAGTATAATTTTATTTTAATGAGTTTTCTTACAAAACTACAAACTTTCTCAAAAAAAAAAAAGGAGGGGGCAAGTTATAAGAAAACAAGTTTGAGGTAGATGAGACAGTGTTATGCATCCCAATCCTATGGCCAGAGGAAAGCAGTCTCTCCACACCGCATTACCACCTTTGGCAGACATACTTAAATACTTCTGATTTCTTTTTTATCATTATTACAAACAGAACCAAATAACTACAATTTTTTTTAACTCAATTCATCTTGGACCCAGTGTCAGCACAGCTGCTCCAATAGACATCCCAGTACAGAGCTATGCTGTCCAAGTATAAGTTATATCCCAGGAGAGACACTATTGAATGTGTTTGTTATTCTGGTAGTTACTGCTAAACTGACCTCCACAGAACTGCATCAAACCTCTCCCACAATGTTCAGGAGCTTCTACTGTGCCTGCAATCTGGCCAGGCCTACGCACCACCATACTCCTAACTGCTACCAACCAGATGAATAGGTAATCATTGATGTGTAGATTGTGGGGAGGGTTTCAGACAGGATTCTGTTATGTAGCTCAGGCTGACAATGAACTGGACACCTTTCTGTCTCAGCTGCAAGAATGTGCCAGCACCTAGCTGGTACTTGTTCTAATGGGTCCACTTCATCATTAGCACTGAAAACCTTTTCATGGCTCTTGTGGCCATCTGCAATCTCTTTCTGTGTACTTTCTTGTGGCTTTTGCCTTGTTTCTCTACAAGCTACCATTTCTTATAGATTAACAAAGTCTTCTGCAGGAAAGTAACCCTCTATAAATTAAAGTATGTATATAATTCATTTTGAGATTTGACATTATGTTTGTTTTTTTAACTTTTCACTATTCCAACTTCACATTGCCTCCCTAAGGTCAGCTAGCCATCTTTACAACACTGGATAATTCATCAATAAAGAGAGGAATAAAACAGAATGAATGTAAGCTCTTAGACAGACTCCTTGTACACTACCTAAAATAAGGTCATAAGCAAATACTCCAAAAGCCCTTCCTTGTGGAGCTGGAGAGATGGCTCAACAGTTTAGAGGCACTTACTGCTCTTGAGGACCAGAGTTTGGTTCCCAGATCTTATATCAGGTGGTTTCACAACTGATTGTAACTCCAGTTCCAGGGAATCTGACACCCTCGTCTGGCCTCCTAGGGAACCAGGCACACATGTGATACACAGATATCTCTGTAGGTACTCAATCATACACACAAAACAAAAATAAACAAAATCCCTTTTTAAAAGCTTTATTTTTGGCCTGGCAGTGATGGCGCACACCTTTAATCCCAGCACTCAGGAGGCAGAGGCAGGCAGATCTCTGTGAGTTTGAGATCAGCCTGATCTACAAGAGCTAGTTCCAGGACAGGCTCCAAAGCCACAGAGAAATCCTGTCACAAAATACAAAAACAAACAAAAAAAGAAACAACTTTTTTTTGTACCTATGTAAGAATATTTAAATCTCAATAAAGGACAATTCAATGTAGTATCTATAAAAATTCCAACTAACTCTTTTACAGAAACAGACAAGCAGATTCTAAAACTCACACAGAAATGCAAGGGAACCAAAGCAGAAGAAACAGTCTGGGGGAAAAAAACAGTTGGTCTCATACTTTGTTTCAGAACGGACTATTAAAAACTATACATTAGTCAAAATAGTGTTATGCTGGCAACAGCAGACAGACATTGAAACAGAGCCCCACGTCAGGAGATATGGAAAACAGAGGGTACAAAGACAACTCAATGAAGAAATAAGTTTTATAGGGCTGGAGAGATGGCTCAGAGGTTAAGAGCACTAGCTGCTCTTCCAGAGGTCTGTGTTCAATTTGAAGCAACCACATGGTGGCTCACAACTATCTATGAGATCTGGTGTCCTCTTCTGGTGGGCAGGCATACATGCAGACAGACTATTGTATACATAATAAATATATTTTTAAAATAAGTTTTATAAATGGATGATACTGAATAATTATATTCCCTACAAAAGAATACAGATGGATTTTTATCTCAAAATTTATCAAGTGCAAGAGCTTACCTGTAAAATACTTAGAATAAAACATAAATCTTTATCAGGTTTAATCATCATGGTCTACAATGAAAGCACAAACAAGAAACAAAAACAAAAATAACCACAATTTAAAGCATATCATAAATGCAAGGAAAACCACATCAAAAAAAGCTAAAAAGAAAGTCCACAGAACAGAGGAACTACTGGAAAACCATACCTCTGATAAGGGCCTAATAAATAATTGTGCAACTAACTCTTACATAAGTACAGCTAAAGCATGTAATTCTATCAGTATCCAGGCTATTGAGAGTGAGAGAGAGAGAGAGAGAGAGAGAGAGAGATTTTAAAAAAAAAACTTCTATTTATGAACTCTTAACTAAAAAATAAAAAGCAAATTTTAAAAAAATTATGAAGTGGTTAGAGACCGGAACTTCTCCAAAGACACACAAGTGGCCAAAAGTACATGAAAAGATGCTGGGCATCATTAGTGATTGGGAAAACACACACCGAAACTAGAATGTCCAACACTCACACTCGGGGATGGAGATTTTTTTTAAAACAAAGGAGTAAAACGTAGGAGAGGATGTGAAGGAAGTATTTTGACACCTGCATTGCCAGAAAGAATGAAAACGATCAAACACTGCTGCAGGTCCTTAGCTAAACACAGTAGCACCACACAGCTCATCATGCTACTCCTACAAGTGTTCCCAAATAATGGCAAACATACTCAGGAAAAAATTTATATATGAATATTCACACTAGTATTACTTAAGTTGCCACAAAGTAGAAACAGATCAATGTCCATCAAATGATGAGTAAATATGATACACCCATACTTAGAATATTATTCAGTCACAAATAGAAATAAAGTACTAATGCATACCTAAACAAGGATAAACTGAAAGAAGTCAAACATAAAGTCACATATTGTTTGAATACATTTATACAAAATGTACAGTATAGGAAAATCCAAAGGCAGAAACTAGATTAGCGGCTGCTAGGAGCTGGGGAAGGAAAGAACAGGAAGTAAATGTTAATAAGTAAAGATTTCTTTGGGGAGGTGACGCAGAAGCTCTGCAATCAAGACTATGCAGGACGCTGTGAGTGAGCTGGAGCACACGGAGTTACACTTCAGAACAGGACTGCATGGCAATACAAACGGATTGTTATCTCTTTTAAAAAGTAAAGGTCAAGTTTTACAAAGCAAATCATGAGTTACTACAAAAACAGAGAATAAGCAGAGTCAAGTGACTCTGGATCTAGAACATTCAGAGCAAAGAAGATTCATCTGGGAAGCAACATCAAATACTGACAGTCATGGAACTCTAGCTGGTACAAATTCCCCAGTGTGGAAGGAAGATGGAGACGGAGGGCTATAACTAGGGAACCAAGCAAGCCATCCCAGGGGAATGAAGGCTCCTGTAATCCAACTGCTACCTGGCACACAATGCCGCTCTGCCCAACTGTAAACAAATCCAGTGCTTTTACAAGCAGCTCTCTACTACAGATAAATCGGAGAAAGATGCAGTCACCACTTACTTCAAATAGATTTAAAAATAATAAAAATCAAGTAAGATGTGGGAGGAGGCTAAAACAGAATACAAATGGTAAGAAGTGAACCTAATCTGCATTGCACATGGAAACCCAGGTAGGCAGGGATGAAACCAATCCAAGATCATTGGAAAGGAGAATTTGCCTACTTACTCAAAGCTAATGAAAAATAGTGTGTTCTACTTTAAAATTTATTTCCTGGACCAGGGAGATAGCTCAATAGATAAAGGCACTTGCAACACACGCCTGGTAACCTGAACCCACATAAAGATAGAAGGAGAACAAACTCCACAAAGTTCTCATCTAGCTTCCACATGTGTAACATGGCATGCACAACCAAATATAGTCACATTATTCACATACATTTATAACAGTTTTTAATGTATTTCTTATGAGGAAGTGGTTGTGAATTAGGACTGAGTAAGTCAATCAATTACTGTGGATGAGACTTTTGAAAAAAAAGATATAAGAAGGAAAGTGTGGGAGCAGAAGATGCCTTGAATGAATGTATAAAGAGTAAATGAAGTCCTGAGTGCGTGTACTGTTGATATGGGAACAGCCAAATCCAGACGCCTCAGACAAATGGGAAATTGGCAAAGACACACACACACACCCCAAGTTAGGCTCAGAAGTATAGCAAAGCCTTCCTTTGGTTCAAGTGCAAATATCAGCAGTGTATGCAAACACTGGTACCCACAGATTCCTCCCCCCAGATGTTTATATCCTGAGACTGCTCACCTATGGATTCTAGTTAACACACCACACCACACCCCTCGGCGCTGTACATAATTAATGCTGAAGTTCCAGGTTCCTGTGTAGTTGGAGCAGCTTCATAAGGGCATGCACGGCCCACTTGACCCCAGCTTTTCTGTATATATGTCTGTGTGTCTGTGCTTTCCTCATCCCATCACTAGCCTACTCAGGTTTCCAGAACCAAGCAACACAGGTAATCGTAGGAAAGAGAGGTTTCAACAAATATTAGACTAGAATGAACTCTGTGGTTCCACAAGTTGAAACAACCATCAGCATCCACTCACATAACTGATGTATAGTACAAATGACAAATAGAGAAATAAAAACATGTAGCTCTGCATGCTATTATATGTGACCTGCTAACTCAATTAACAAGACCTCAGGAGCACTGAGCTCACCCGCCACCCACATGTTGGTTTCTAGATATTGTTCTCCATATGCTCTCAGATCCTTTAGGAAAATGGTATGATTCCATACTGGTTCAAACAAACAATGTAACAACCAAGATGCACCTGCAACATGAGGTACCAAAATGTATATTAGTACTATCAAAATAAGAAAAGACATGGGAACAATTTGCTCAAAAAACTATATTCCGTGTTAATTCATAAAGTAAATATTCAAAATTTCACATAAAAAACAAGCAGGAATACAGAACAGTACTTTCTTAAGAACCACAGGAATGGGGCTGGAGAGATGGCTCAGTGGTTAAGAGAACAGGCTGCTCTTCCAGAGGTCCTCAGTTCAATTCCCAGCACTCACATGGTGGCTCACAACTGTCATGAGACCCAATGCCCTTTTTCTGGTGTGCAGATGAACATGTAAACAAGAACATATATACATAAAATAAATAAATCTTTTTTTTTAAAGAAGCTACAGGAATGAGGAAACTGGCAGTAGCTAAGCAAACATCACAGAAGTAACTGTTACCTTAAAGAAACAATACAGATGGGAGAACTAGCCTAAGACAATGAAAAGCACAGATGCTAAGTGCTTCCCCACTAGAGAAAGTGTTCATGACAAAGAAATTATTAACTATTCTCTCACAAGAGTAAAAATAATACACATTACGAATACTGACTTTAAATAGAAGAACCTGGCAGACACTATCTTAATCAAGTGATCTTCCTAACTTCACCAGTCATAAGAAATACTTATCATGAATAATCACTCATCCAATGAACCCAAAATCAAGAGACAAGACAAAAGCAAATGACCATCGCTCTTCAAATGTCCAGCTCACATACAATGAGAAAGGAAGAATTAGAAAACATGACAGGCGAAGGAAACAAGAACAATGACAATGAAAAGAGGAGATGGATCCTGAACTGGGCTAGAAAAAGGATACTGTATAACTGAGAATTTCCTAGTTTTGATAATTACACCATGATTATATACAGTGCAACCATAAGAGAAAGGAAGCTTTACGAAGCAGATACCTGGGAACTCTTTGGACTAGTACTGTACCTTTTATGTAAGTCTAATGTTAGCAAAACACAAAAAGTTCAATCAATCTTGGAAAAACTTTTCTTTGACAATTAGATTTATATCTGATGGGATAATAGATTAGTATTTGTGAGTTATTGTTTTTAGAAAATTATAATGGTATCGACTCTTGTATATTGATACAAAGTAAAATTATATTGAATATTGTATGTGAGTATGCTTCTACCTCTGTTTAAAACATGTTATGTATTGATATATATCATATTGATATATATATTTACCATATTACAGTGTTCTTTTCTTCCTCTGATTAAGATACTTATATATTGTTTATGTAATGATATACATTGTTTACAT
>LOEQ01002208.1:115249-136310 GCA_001685075.1 Bramus lutescens | reverse complement strand
CCTGCCTCTGCCTCCAGAGTGCTGGGATTAAAGGCATGCACCACCACTGCCCGGGATAATGATTTTTTTTCTCTAAAGAACACTATTTTTGTTACTCTTGTTCATAGAACAAAGTTTGTGCACATTGAACTCTCAACTGTGTGGCACAGGATCCGCTCCAGAAAACTGAAGGTTGAAGAATGCTTTGTATTGCACCAACTCTGATTTAAAATGTTGCTTTCTAAACCTACATAACAAATGTTTTTTTTAAAGACTGATTAAGGAAGCCTGATAGCCATTCAAAGAAAGAAATAGGCTCAAAAGAGAAAATTTGGGGGCTTCTGCAAGCATTCTCGAGGAAGCCACAGAAAGCAGAGCTTCGGCCAGTGAGACTTTGCAGTGGGCAAGGTTCAGCTTTATAGAAAGAGTGTCAACAGTCAGAGTCCAGGCCCTTTCAATAGAAAAAGCAAACTGTGGAGTGATTCTAGGTAAAGTGCTGTGTTAGCGGGTAAAGCACTTGTGGTCTAAGACTGGCGGTGTGAGTTCAATCCTTGAAACTCTAGGTGAACGAGAATGCTGACTCCACAAAGTTGTCCTCTGACCTACAGAGAGAGAGAGAGAGAGAGAGAGAGAGAGAGAGAGAGAGAACACCCAGCATATTGTTTAAACAATATCTTGCTCTAAAAAGCAAGTATAGGCAGGAAAGGATGGTGCACACCTGCAATTCTAGTTCTTGATCAAGAGTTCAAGGCAGTCCTCCATGTAAGAGTTGGAGGCCAACCTGAGCTACATGAGACCCTGTCTCAGAAAGAAAAATATAGGGCCTATGAGCTGGCTCCTCAAGTAAAAATACTTGCCACTAAGCATGATGATATGAGTTCAATTCCTTGGGACCCACATAGTAGAAGGAGAGAAATTACTTCCACAGGTGATTCTCTCGTCTCCACATGCATTCCATGGCATACACATATGCGTACAAGCACACAAAACAAAACAAACCATGAATAGCTGGGTGTGGTGGCACACATGTAATTCCAGCATTCGGGAGACAAGGAGAAGTTTAAGGTCAGCTTGACCTACATAAAGAGTTCTGGCCAACCAAGACTATGCAGCAAGACTCCATCTCTAAAAATCAAAATAAAATAAGTAATACCCAAAGAAATGCAAACTATAAGGAAAAGGGTTGATGATAAATGTTGTTATCATCATTAAAGTTAGAAATTTCTCTTCACACAAAGATACCATAAAACACTGAGAAGCCAAGCGGTGGTGGCACACGCCTTTAATCCCAGCAGAAGCAGACAGATCTCTGTGCATTCCAGGCTACCTGGTCTACAAAGCTAATTCCAGGACAGCCAGGGTTACACAGAGAAACCCTGTCTCAAAACAAAACAAAACCCAAAACAAAAAAGAAGAAACAAACAAACAAACAAACAAAAACCACACCAAAACATTGTAGTGAGAAAACCAGAAACAATTCAAGATGTGGAGAGATGGATCAGCAGTTAAGAACATTTGTTACTCTTGCAGAGGACTTGGTTCAGTTCCCTGCACCTACATGGTAGCTCAGAACTCCATAACTCCAGTTCTAGGGGATCCAATGCCCTCTTCTGACCTCTGTGGGCACCAGGAGTGCATGTGGTACATAGACATATAATCAGGCAAAACACTCATAAAATAAATCTAATAAGTTTTAAATAAAAAATAGTAAGAGAAAAGTAAGGCTGGGTCATTCATAGCAGAATCCCAAGTGGCCAAATGCATTCAAGGAAGTTTCATGGGGCTGGCAGCGTCGTTTAGCAGTACAGCACTTCCCTTGGCTATGAAAAGACTCTCGGCCAGCACAGTAAATCTAACCCCAGCTCTCAGGAAGCAGAGAGAGGCACAAGGACTTCTGTGAGTTCAAGGCCAACCTGGTCTACATAGCCAGTTCCAGGACAGCCAGCGGAAAATAATAAGAGACCCTGTCTACATCCTCACCTCCCCCCAAAAAAGCCCAAATTACCAAGAAAAAAATGTTGCCATTGCTAATAATCAAAAGAATGCAACTTAAAGCCATAGGAAGTCCTACGGTTACATACTCATAAGATTTAAACATGTGACAGCATTAGTGTTGGAGGGTGTGGAAAATAAACTCTGCTCATCACAAGTGTATGTTCATATGACCGATGTGACAGTAAATACCAGCATGGCATGTGGTCACATGCAGCAGCCCTGACAGTGGACAAGGCCAAAGCTAAAGCCCAATCAATATTCTACTCCAAAAGACCCTCACACGCCTGGAGGCATAGCTCTGCTAGGGTGCTTGCCTGGCATGCATGAGGCCCTAGATTCCATCCCCGCCTCCACCAAAGCATAAAATGAACATGTACATATAAAGAATTATTTGCAGGACCACTATAGCCACATTGTTTCCAGTGGTTTTGTTTTTTTAAAGGAAGCTTCTAGAATGACCTTAATCCAGCTGCAGCTACTCTAGTGCCAGTGCCTCCCAAGGCTGCGCCTGAAGGAGAAGGGGATTGGTAGGTAAAGAGGACTCTCACATCTCCCGCCAACCACCACAGATGCATGATGGGAAAGCATTCTGGAAGCAACTGACTGCCAAAGGCTCTGGCAAGAGTGTTCCCTCTACTGGAAGAGTGGAGAAACCTCATTGTTCCATTCTTGGTCCTGCGGGATTCCCGGAAAGGAGATAACATCCAACGTTCACCCTGCAGGTTCTCAGACTTTCCCTCCTCTCCTGCTACAAGAAGTTCTGCAAGGCTTCAAAACGGGTCTGCACCTCCAGGGCACAGCCGTCAGTGCTTGCTGCCAAGCCAGACGACACAGAGAGAGCCCACTCCCACAAGAGGTCCTCTGACCTCTACATGTGTGCTAAGGCATGTATGTGCACACACAATAAACAAGAAAATGCCCAAAACTGTAAAGACATCACCTAGGGCTGGGGGTGTAGCCTAAGCACTTCCCCAGCATGAGCAAAGACCCTGGGTTCAATCTGGACATTAAGAAAATGAGAAAAAAGAAAGGGGAAAAAAAGCTTGATTATTTGAAAGTCTCTTTTTTATGATACACCCTCTAAAGTCCCTGCCCATTTCCCTCACAGCTGTGATGTGAAGAGCTGTTTGCTCTTATGTCTGCATAGTTTCTGCTCCCACTTCCTCTTCCCCTCTGTGCTTCTGTGCCCATCTTTTCTGAAACTGCTGGAGGTGACTGGTGTTGACTACCACATGTAAACCTCCATCCTCAGCAGCAGGCCGCAGAGTGTTCTTCTCCTCTCTCGAAGTCCTTTCTCTCAACACTGTCCATTTTCTCCCATCTCTGTCTCTGTTGTTTGACCCTGGGACCCTTTTCCTTCCCATTAAATAGTCTTCTGTTAACCAGTTCAATGTCTCCCCACCCCCACTGGGGATGAAACCCAGGACCTTGCACATGCTAAGCAGGAGCTCCACCCTGCCCTGGTTCCATGACATAAAGCATCTCTGTGTTGTCAAATACACACTCCCACCGCCTACCAAAGCATTCAGTCAGTTCCTTGACATTTAAAATGTGTAAACTCAAAACCATCATTAGCAATTCCATGCCTACCAGATCCACACAGTAGGACAGTTATGAACTTACAGGACACTTCCAACAGCAAGATGGATGCTACTAATTAGCTCAACTGACAGAAATAACCCTAACTTTCCCAGGTAAAATGGGGCACGTGATTGGCCTGTATTCACATAACATTTCCATTATAACGTGTTTAAATTGCAAATCCCCCATCCACCCCATAATCATTCTGCTTCCCAGCTCAGCCAAAGGCACTGCCCTACCCATTCCTTTACAACAGAAACCCAGGGATTGCAAGGCCAAATCCCAGTATCCTGAGTGCTTCCTCCTCCCCATTCCCACACTCTATGGCTTTGATCTGCACCCTGGGTGGGCCAGCCAACTAGCTTCTTCTCATTCCTCTCCATCCAGAAGCCACGGGAGCCTTCCAGAGCCAAACTCAGATTCAGCATCTCCCAAGTCCAAGACTTCCAGGTGAAGGGGCATTGTTGGGCACAACACGGGCAAGTCTCCAACACCTGAGGCTGAGTGCAGATACAAGAGAATACAAATTGAGCTAGAAACATAGCTCAGCCGTGGGGTGTTTGCCTCATAGGCAAGACCTTGGGTTCAATCCCCAACACTGCCAGGCCGGGGCAGGGTACAGGAACAGAGTACAAGACTTTATGGTTCATTTATACAAAAATAAAAGCCAGGGAAAAGGGCCACCAAGCTAGCTAAGCAGGTGAAGGAGCTTGCTGCCAAGCCTCAGGACCTGAATTGGATCCCTGAAACCCACATGGTAGAAGGAGAGAGTGACACCTGCAAATTGTTCTCTCACCTCTACTGTGCACTATGGCACGAGCACCTGTGAGCGCACACACAATCATAAATAAGAAGATGAGTACTAAGTAAATTGCAAGGTGTGGTGGATCCCGCCTTTAATCCCAGCACTTGGGAGGCAGAGGTCAGCAGAGCTCCGTGAGTTTGAGGACAGCCTGGTCTACAGAGTGGGTTCCAGGACAGTCAATGCTACCCAGAGAAACCCTCTCTCGAAAAAGCAAAATAAACCAAAAAGGAAAAAAAAGAAGAAAGAAAAAGTCAGGGAAAAGATGGCTCAGCAGTTGAAAGCACTGGCTCCTCTTGCAGCAACCCAGGTTCGGTTCCCAGCACCCACATCATGTCTCAGAACCCTGTAACCCCAGTTCCCAATTATCCGATGCCCTCTTCTGGGCTCCATGGCCATTGAAAACACATGACACACAAAGATACATTCAGATAAAATACTTAAACACACAAAATAAAAGTAAATAGAAAATCTTTTCTTTAAAATCTTTGCATGGTCCTTTTCATGTTCTTTCCCCACAACTACTGACACCCTTCCCTCCTCCCCAGCACCAAGCTCAGTACATCTTGAACGTCCGCGCATGCTCTCAGTCCAGGCCTTCCGCTCTTGCTTTTCCTCTTCCCAGCAGCTCTCCAGTTCTCTTCCTAAAACTGAGGTCCTCTCCATCACCTCCTTCAGCTCCTGCTTTGATTGATGTCACTTGCTGGATAGACAGATCTTCCCTCCTAGCCCTGCCCGCTCCACTGTCCAAGTCTCAATTAGGGCCCTCTTCTCTGGTCTCTGACATTGCCCTCTGACCCTCACCCTCCGACATCCCACACATTCCCCGCCCACATTCCCCTCCTCCCGCACCCCCTTCCACAACCGCTGGCAGTTTAGCGGCATCAGAATCGCACACCAGGGATCTCTTACCCCACCCTCATTGTGTCCCTCCCCCGCCCTCGGGCACATTAGGACTCCAGAGGGCTACTGCCATATGGACACTGCACTCACACAGACGATCCCAGCAGGGAGATGTGCCTGCCCCAGAGGGCAGCCCTCACCACCCACATGGACACCAGTTCTGCCTTCAGCTCCTGCTCTCTCACAGGAAGTAGCCAGCCCGGTGCCAAGGTATCCCCAACTACATCCCCAAAATCCTCAGACACTGCCAGCCTCCAGCTGTCAGCCTNCCCCGGCTGGCGGGCGCCTGCTCCTGGCAAAGCAGCTGGGGTGTAATTAGAGACCGTTAGCTCCCTAATTGCCAGTTCTGAGGCATCCTTGTTACAGGCTGCCTGAGGCACACACAGAGGGAAGGGCTAAGAGCTGAGCCAGGCTGGCATGAAGGTAGACCTAGAGAGGACTGGCATGTGACCAGAGACCAAACGTGGCACAGAGAGGACTCAGTGCAATCTGCCCTCTGGCTGCCTCCCGGCAACATCCACTTGCCCAGAATCGTGACGTCAAACCAGCCCAGCCCATTCATTCTTTATTCAGGTGGCATAAAAGTCACTACAAAAACTTTATAAAAGAGTCTTGGGAGCTAAAGAGGCCCTTCCCTGCCTCAGCCCCTGAGCTTCCCGCCAGAGGAGGACAAGAGAGAGGAAAGAAGGAGACTCCTGGCAGTGTTGGCATCTCCAAAGACCAGAGGGGTGGCTCGGCTGGTGGCACATGGTGGGGGCTTGGATGTTGTCAGCAAAGTATATCAGAGTTAGGGTAGGTCAGCCTCCACCCATGGAGGCAGCACCAAGGCAGGTGTTTGCATTCGGGGTGTTTGGGGACATATAGGCTTCTGCTTAAAATATGAAGGGACCCCAACTAAGTTAGGGACTGGCTTAACCCACCTCTAGTTAAAACTGTATTCATGAGTGCCCAGCCCACAAAAGGGTCACCCTCTGAGCTCCTTTGGAAGAAATGAAGATTCCTTTTGCCTGCCTTCCTCCAGGACCCACCCCACCTCCGACCCCCAGGAGCTATTGAAGGGCTCCTTTCCCTGGAGATGACCTACCCAGGTCCCACCCTATCCCACAAAGCTGGTTGGTATGAGTCACAGGAGTTGAGAGGCTGATCCAGGTGGGGACTCAGGATGCTGCTGCCCAGAGCTCCTCCTCACTTGGGGTTGCTAAACTGAGGATAATCCTCCTCCAAGATGGGTGCAAGTTTTAAATCAGGACCAAAGATCTTGTCTCGATGGAAGTCAGCTTTTTCATTCTGGAAGACTCTGTTGTCAGGGGAATCTTGCTGTTCCTGGAGCTGGGGCTGCGCACTAGGGTTGGGGTTCCTCACGCTGCCCACAAAGAGGGGTATGCCTAAGGTTTCCTCCATGATGAAGAAGAGGAAAGGTCGGTTCACAGCAAAGGAGGAGATGGACATCCGGTTCATGGCTGTGCTGGTGGCTGCGGCTGCCTCCACACCAAGCTCACTGAGTTCCACAGTAGACTGATGCTGCACGCTAGACACCACCAGACTCCGGTCAGAGATCCCACGCAGGTCTGGGCCCTGGAACAATTCCTGCAGGCCTGCCCAGAGCAACAGATGGCAGGTCAGTGCTGCCCCCAGGTTACCTGGACCCGTCTGTTTGGCATCCTGGCTAAAGGATTGAACCTACAGACTGACTGGCAGCTGTTAAACCTTCAAGTCTCAACCTAGACACCACTTCTAGAAGACTTGCTTTCTTTTCTTTTTTATCCAAGTCTGCACTGGGTACCAGTTTGCTACTCTCTAGGGTGAGCTGGAGAGACAGCCTCTGACTTACATGTGCCCGCTCCATTAGACTGAGCACTTTGCACATGGTGCCTCACGCGGAGTAGCTGCAGCTCTCTAACCCTGTGACCCCAGCTTCTCCTCGTCCCCTTTCCAAGCTAGACGAGGTTCACATGTCACCCTGAACTCTTTACCCAGGATTCTTCATAGTACAGGCAGCAGAGTAGTGCATCCCAATCCATCCCAGGACAGAAGGTCTAGGGGAGCATATCAATTGCTCCCATCCAGGATGCAGGGCTCCCTCTGACTCAGACACACTGCCAGCTGGAGGCCTCTCCTCACATGCCCTGCCAGAGCACCTGGGGCCACCCTATCCCCAGCCCTCTTACCCAGCTGGCTGAGGGTGGCCACCAGGTCCAGTTGCTGCTTCAAATNNNNCAGCCACACCTTGGTGGGCTTCTCCCGCAGTGAGGGGTGGTACAGGGTGTCCAAGCTCAGGTTGGCTAGTACCTGAGACACGTTCCAGTCAAAATGAGTGGGCATCATGACCACAAAGCTCATGTTGTTCTTAAAGGGGAAATGAGCCACCTACAGATAAGAAAGGAGAGAACATGAGGACCAGACAACACTAGACCTGTTTGGGGTCTGGACCAAAACTGCTCTATACTTATGAGACAGGAGCCAGAGGTTGGGGTTCAGTGTGCCTCGCTTCACCAGTGAAATATAATAATACCACTTGCCCCTTTGCAAGGTGACACGTGACCAAATGAGACAATGCTTTGAAATAAATCTCTGTGTATGCATAAATCTGTATGTGTGTTTGTGTGGCTGTGTGTTTGCACACGTGTGTGTGAAGGCCAGAGGCTGGCATGAGTTGTCCCCCTAAATTACTCTCTACCCTTTTTTTTAAACCATCTTTTTGTTGTTGTTTCTAGGCAAGGTTTCTCTGTATAGCCTTGACTATCCTGGAATTCACGATATAAACCAGGCTGGCCTCTAACTTACAGAAATTCTCCTGCCTCTGCCTCTTCAGTGCTGGGATTAAAGGTGTGCACAACTACACTCCTCTCCCACTTCCCAGCTTTTGAACACAGGGTCTTATGGATCCCGAGCTGGCTTTGAAATTACTGTTTAGCCAAGGATGACTGTGAACTTCTGATGCTCTTGCCTCACTTGCCTCCTAAGTGCTAGGATTACAAAACTGTACCATCAAGCCCAATTTTCATTTTGGTTTGGTTTTTAGACAGGGTTTATGTATCTCAGGCTGCCCTCAAACTCACTATATAACTCAAGATGACTTTGAATTTCTTTTTAAGATTTCTTTTTATTTTATGCATATAGGTATTTTGCCTGAATGTCTGTGCATCATATACTTGCAGTGCGCTTGGAGTCCAGAAGAGGACGTCATATCCCTGAGTTACAGATGTTTCCAGGCTGCCTCGTCGGGGCTGGGAATCAAACCCTGGTCCTGTGCAGGATCAGCAAGTACTCTTAACTGCTGAGCCATCTCTCCACCTTGAGCTTTTGACGCTCCTGCCTCCTTCTTGAAAGTGCATCACTGTGCCTGGTTTATGTGAGGCTAAAGGTTGAACAAAGGGCTTTGTGCATGCTGGGCAAGTACTCAGCGGAGTTATATGTCCAGCTACACTTAGGAATCTTCTAGGAGTGTCCTCGCTACAGACTGAGTTCGCCATCTGCTATTAGCTAGGGGTACAGACAGGCCATGAACCTTCCCATCTCTGCCTCTCAGCTCTCCTGGTATATGATAGGTGTCATCTCTGGCTTTCAAAAGGACATGGAGAAGAGCCACTGGGAAGGTTAGGAACCCTGACTCTTGCCTTTCCCCTTCGCCCAGTGAGATTTTGCTGTATATGCCAAGATTTGGAATTTTTCCTCTTTAGATGGAGTCTGTTATGTAGCCCTGACTATCTTAAACGCTCAATCTTTTGAGCGCTGGGATTATGGTGTAACCCACCACACTCAGGTCACAAGACCCTTTTTGAAGATTATTGCAGTTACAGCAGCATGGAAACCACAAGGCTCAAGACTCTTAAAGCCGTGCCTCCCTGAGTCCCAGCACAGGCCTGCAGGTAGGTCCTCTGCCAGGGAGAGGTGAGTGCCTGGCCTGGCTTCTGGGGCCTGCCGACCAAAGGTCAAAGGAGGATGAAGGAACAGTGGGTAGCACAGGGCTTTGAGGGAGGGAGCAACGCAGGGGAGCCAACCAGGGGAGCTAGAGAGAAGCCAAGCTGCCCACAAGGCTCCTTCCTGCAGAGCTGGGGCTGTGCTCTGCTTGCCCAGTGAAGCCAATGAACAGAGTGGGTAAGTTGGTATGGAGGCACATACCTGGGATCCCAGCACTCAGACAGCTGGGGCAGGAGGACCACGAGTTCAAACCCAGCCTGAGTAACACTGTCAGACACTAAAGCAAACAAAACTAGCTCATACTGTATGTCAGCCACAGATAATGGGCCCAAGGGTCACTATCCCAGTCAAGGAGTCACAGTTAGGTTGGAAGCAAGGGAAGCCTCAGCTGAGGCAGCTTGGCGCAGAGCTCCATCCAATCAGAATGTTCGGAGCAGAAAAACCAACTGGGGCAAACTCTCCCTTCTGAGCAGCACTGGTGGGAATGCCTACCTTCCTTAGGAGCAAGGCCCTGGTCTTCCTGAGCGCCACTAAAACCCCAGTGCAGAGAACAATGTCCGACATGTGACAAAGCTCACTCTATTTTCTTTGAGCCAACAAACCTCAAAGAGGTCGTGTCCTGGGTGGAGGCATGATAGACCCTTCCAGAGCTTCCAGACCCCAGGGACCAGGCTTCAAGGAAAATGGGGTGCCCCCATCACCCCTGAGGTCCCTACACAGCCTTCCATCCCCTCCCAGCACCAAGCCGAGTTTGGTGGGAAATCCCTGGGGACCTGTGTCTCAGGTTGCTCCAGCAAGAACCAGCGCAGAGGGTACGACTGTGCGTTCATCATGTCCACAGGCACCGTGAACCGCTCGTCCAGGTGGAAGGAGTCTTTCTGGGTGAGACTCGGGTCAAACTTGGTCCTCCAGAAACCTGCAGCCAGGAAGAGGGCAGGAGTCATGTAACTTAAGACCAGCTTCTGGCCTATCCCACCTAGAACCCAATCAAGGAACAAGAAGTGGAAGCCAAAGCTGGTGGTGGTGGCGGCAGCGGTGGCAGACCATGCCTTGAATGCAGAGGCAGGTGGATCTCTGTGAGTTCGAGGCCAGCCTGGTCTATAAAGCGAGTTCCAGGACAGCCAAGGCTGTTACACAGAGAAACCCTGTCTCAAAAAAAAAAAAGTGGAAGCCAAGACTGCAGTGTTGACACCCAGTTAAGCTTAGGTATTTTTCCTACATCTGGGCTTGCATTTCTCCATGCCTCTGTAACCCCAGTTTTCTCTCTGTCCTCCACAGCTTCAGCCAACTTCTGAGCTTCCTCTGCACACGCCCAGACCACCCTCTGCTTCATGGCCTAGCGACCTCAGAGCAAAGCTTGCACAGACCTGCTCAGCCTACAGGGCAGGGGGGCTGTCAGGGTGGGGGGCTTAAGAAGAAGAGTGCACCATGAAAGTGGATGGCATTGAGGAGAAGCAACACGGTGTTATCTGGCAGCTCAGAGAGGAAATCCTCAATCTTCCCCTCCGTGGCCTCCTTCACCCATTGGTTGATGTTCGCCAGGTCTTCCTCCTGCTTTCCGGTCAGTTTCACGGGCTTTGCACCAAAAAGCTGTTCCGATTGCTCCAGGAAATCCTCTTTGATGGGAAATCCTGCACACAATAGGCCACAAGCTCATCCCAGGGCTGGGGCCTCCAACAACTACCTGTGTTCTACCTGTCTGCCCAAGGCTAAGCCTCCCTCCCTCCCCCTTGTTCACTGGTGGCAGAGCAGTTCCTGGGCAGCTGACTGCCATCATCACTTACCCTTCTGCAGGTATATTCTGGCAGCCAGTCGAATTGTCCCAGGGCCTAGGTTCTGGCAGAGATGGCTCAGTAGGTGGGGAAGGCAGGAGCCTGTGTTCACGTGTAACACTCGTTCCAAGCTCTGCAGCGTTTGGTTCCGAGCACCTGAGGAGGACCAAGTGGGCTGAGGCCCAGGCCCCGGGTTCTTTCTCGCCCCACTGCCCACTTCCCCCCCCTCATATCCTCATGATGAACATGGCCATGGACCCCTGCTCTCCTCCCCTCCTACACCTACTGAGCTGTTGGACTTCCAAAGTCTACTTTCATGCCCACTACTAACAAGCTGGGCCGGGTTGCCTCATTCAAGGTACCTTGTCTCTCTGAGCCAGAGTTTCCCATAGTGAGACACTCAGGTCCAGGGGAAGATACTGTAGCTGTCAAATGCTTGTGCAAAAATAACTGGGGGATTTGTCAGTCACCACATTCTTAGGCCATCCCCGGATTTCTGAATCACAGGGGGTGGTGACAGCTCAGGCACCTGCATGCCACCAAATAGCCATGTGTCCTGATGAAGGAACCAGCCCTAGGCAACCTCTGCAGCACTGTGGCTTCCCAGTTCTCCTGGACAGGTGCTGCCCCAGTACCTAGTGCCAGGTGAGAGAGTGCCAGGGCCACACTCAGTGGTGACAGGACAAGGCTGGAGCTGGTGGATGTTTGGGCCACCAAGGAGAACAGGTCAGCAGTAAAAGCCATCATGGCCTGAGCCAATCTGCGAGTCTCCTCTGCAGTTGGGGTACCCTTGCATTCTCCTGGGGACCTCTCCAGGATAGCATGGCCACCAAGATCCTACAAGGACAGATCAGAGGTCAGCAAGGTCAAGGGGGCAGCTTCAGATTCTCTGTCTTCGTCAGAGTCCTGGTGCTGGAGGCAGCAAGGCCTTGTCCCAGATCTGAGGGGAGAGGAAGAGTCATGCTGGGGCTTTCCTTCTGAACCCCTAAACATGACCATGTCTCCCCTCCCCCATTCCCTTGCTCCTGTTGACTGGCCCTCCTTCCCTGGCCCACCTGATTGTACCTGGTTGCTCAACTTGAGAAGGGCAAGTGGGGGCAGCTTCTGCTGGGCCTGTTCACTCATTGGCTGTAGAAAGGAGGAAGTTGACGGCCCTCCCCATAGGTCCCCGCTGCTTTGCCCAAGACATAGGTGAGACCCTCGGGCTCTTCCCCCAAACCCTCACTTTTGTGTACCTGCTGGCTTGGGAGATCCATGGCGCTCACAGGGGAGAACTGTTGAGAGAAGGGTAAAGAGAGGCAGGGAGGTCCCTGAGAGCCAACCCCTCCCTGGACTCAGCATTCCTTCCTCTCTGCCCTTCTGGCCTCTCCCAAACTTGCCCCTGCCTGCAGCATCTTCAACCCGACCTCTTCCAACCCAGACCTCAGCTCAAACTCACCATGGAGCAGGGACCTTGCAGACAGGACAAGCTGAGCACCAGGAACCCCCAGAGCAGTGCCATGTTCCTGTATCCAGAACAGGAAGGTTAGTCCTGCTTCCCATTCAAATACCAGGCAGCAGACTGCTACCCACAGGCTCCCTAACCCCATCCAGCTACAGAACTTGGGCCCACACCCAAAACATATTTGGGTGGTCCTCAGGAACTGGATTCTCATCCTGAGAGGCGGGATTTCCATGATTATTTTTCCCACTCTTGTAGTTTCTCCTTTAGCCTTCATTCTTTAGGCCTCACATTGTGTATCAGACCTAGGTTCAAATATGGGCTCTGCTTCTTGCCACAGGACCTTTGGTTCTTCCCTGGATGCTTTTGGGCTTTACCTTGTTTTGTAAAATCATGACAGAAGTCCTCCCTCCTCCCATGTAGAGTTTGAGGACCAAAATAAGAATCTCTGTAAACCCTGAGTAAGATGCCTGGGCCTCGGTGATCTGTATCTGAGAAGGCTTCCCACCCCCAGAGAATCCATCTAACCTGCTGTTCATTTCATCCAGACTTTCTCAGGCTGCCCAGGTCCTACCCAAAGGCCCCAAGAGCTCAGCTTGGTGACAGGGCAGCCAGAAAGCTGCTTTGTTGACCCAATAGCAGAGCCCAATGAATGACTGACCCAGATACCTTTGGACTTACGGGAACCACAGGCCTCATCCCAACTCTGCCCCCAATTCTGCTCCAGGGTGCTTTGGGGAAGCTGGGCTGGTCGAGGGGTCTGTGCAAGTCTTAGTCTAGGGCCTCTGATAAAGGCCTCCTCTCCTCACCCCTACCTAGGCCTTATCTCTGGGCCAGCTCTTTGGGGGGGGGAGTCCTTCTGATACCCCAGCCCCCACCATTATGTCCAAAAGCCTTTAGCCAGGGCCTCATCTCCAACCTGGGTATATGATTCTTCCTGACAAGAACAGGCCTCCAGGTTTTGAAGTTCCAGAGGGACTTCAGCAGTTGCCTGACCTTCTGCTCCTCACCACCCCAGGATGCTGTGAAGCTATAGGCTCCCTGAATACATTCAGCCAGATCCCTCGTCAAGGGGGCAGCTCCCCACCTCCTGTGCCGCCCAAGCAGGCTGCACCATCCCTCCATCCTACCTCTTCAGGCTTCCTGCTGCAGCACACGGTGTTCTTGCTCCCCACGCTCTGCCTGGTGCAGCCAGCCTGGCCTAGCTCTCTCCTCCCACAGGACCTTTGCTCTTAGCCAACCCCCGTTCAGCTTGCTTTCTCCGCTGGTAAATATTGACCTGTACATCCGGTTAAACATTGATATGGGGGCCAGAAGCCCCTTTCCCATCAGGGCTGCTAATCCTATGACAGCCACCCAGAACATTGCCTGAGCCTGGAGAAGGAAAGGGGTTACAGGAGCAGACAGTTGAGGAGGCTGGGTCTGGCCAGGCAAGAGGGTAGATGCTCAGGGGCCTTGCGAGCCTTCTAATGCTTCCTCAACATGAGGGTTATCCATGGTCAGTTAGGCCGAGAGGCTGTGTGACCGGCCTAAAGGCACAGAATGGAGACCAGAGTCCCAACCAGATTCCTGTTCCTGAATTCCTGTCTTCCCATCTCAGCTGCCCCAGGGAAGGGGAGGATGCAGGAGCCTGGAGCAAGCCCAGGATTCTGGTTGGCTGCCTTTCGCCTGGGCCCCAAGGCAAGGGGTGGAGAGCTGAGACTCAGCCAGAGGCAGGCCCTCCTAGGGTCCCACCTCTTCAGCAACACTCACTTTCCCCCACTTTCCCAAGGAATGGCAATCTGAAAATTTGCCAAAGGCCACCCAGACCAGAAATCCTGCATCCAAGGCAACCAGTGGACAATGGCTCCTTCTCTACCCTCTTGTTCTCCCCTTCACAACCCTGGAAACTACCAGGCTTTCCTGACCCTACTGCCATCAAGATAAAGTGGTGGACATGGTGATACAAACTTATATATAATGTCAGCACTTGGAGGGGAGAGGTAAAGGAACTGGGAATACAAGGCCAGCTTCAGCTGCACATCAAGTTCAAGGCCAGTGGTTTGATCTACAAAGACCCTGTAGCGAAATAAGAAAAAAAGAGCTGGGCTAGGGACTAAAGAGATGGCTCAGTGGTTGAGCATGGCTGCTCTTGCAGAGGACCCAGGTTCAATTCTCAGCATCCACATTGTAGGTCACAACCATCCATTAACTTCATTTCCAGGGACTCTGATGCCCTCTTCTGACCTCCACAGAATCCAAACACACCAATGGTGCACATATGTATATGTGGGCAAAACACTCATACACAGAAAAAAAAAAGTCTTTCAAAAATAAAAATTGGGCTGGGAGTGGTATCACATGCCTATAATCCCAGCACTCAAGAGGCAGAGGCAGGTGGTGGATCTCTGAGTTCAAGGCCAGCCTGATGTACAACAAGAGTTCCAGGACAGCCAGGGCTGTTACACAGAGAAACCCTATCTCAAAAAAGCTAACAAAAATAAATAAATAAATAAATAAATAAATAAATAAATAAATAAATAAATAAAAGTTAGGTCTGGTGTTCATGCCTGAAATCCCGGGACTTTGCTTCAAGCAGGAGGGTTATCCCAAGATCAAAACCAGCCAGAACTACATGAGACCATCTCAAAAAAACCCAAGACATGCCATAAGCCAGACATGGTGGCACACACCAGTAACCCCAGCTCCTTGGAAGCTGAGGCAGAATTACTTGAGCCCAGCCTGGGTAAAAGAAAACACAACACAGCCTCACTCAGCTCCATGGCTCTTCCAAAGAATTTATTGATCATATTTACATGGATTGCAAACAGTGAGGGGGCAGCCGGGGGCACATCTCAGGCCTCTTCTCCGCGCCAAATGAGAACTGAAGAGATGTCGGGAGCTTCCCATCCTCTGAGAGGAGCCTGAGATGCAGAGATGATTCCTGTGGCTCCTTCTCCCCAGGGGTGCTGGCCCCAGGGCTGCCTCCCTGGCTCAAGGCACAAACACTGTGGTTAGGGGTACCAAGGCAAGGCATGGATTCATTCCTGAACCAGCTGGGGCCATATAACCTCTTCCCTGGCCCTGCTCCCCTTTTCTGGTCCCACACTGGGAAGACCTGGCCAAGTAGATACTGAAACCTCAGACCAAGCCCTTAAACTCCTAGGTCATGCCAGCCCTCCTGAGGCTGGAGTCCAGGTAACATCAGTACCCTGGATAGGAAGATAGAGCTAGGGAGAGCTTGGCTAGAAGAAGTTGGCTGAGCAAGACCCATCTTCCTTCATTTCCTGATGCTTCCCTGCCCCCATGTGAATCCAGCAGGCAGAGCCGGGGAGCAATATGGATCACAATGCCCTTCCATGTTTCCCCTTCTTGCTGGTTAGGAACAGTATCTCCAGAGTTTCATGAATGAAGCCACTTCATGGCCTTGGAGATTCGGGAGCTGCATGATCCCAGACTGCAGGCCATGTGGGTACCCAGAGCCTGGGGCTTGCCTAGAGGAAGTTGCTGAGAGATCAAGAATGAGGAGTGGGACCTGAAGGGTGTCATCTCACCCCTGCCCTCAGCCAACTCCCGCATGGACCTATGCCAGGAGGCGGATGATGCCATTGTCCGAGCCCAGCAGGAGGTGGCGTTTCGTGGGCAGCAAGGCCAGGCTAGTGAGTGTGCCACGGAAGTTCTCGGAACTGAGCTTCGTGGTAGCCTGAGAGGGTGGTTCAAGCAGGGAACAGATGCCAATCTTGTTGGCCACAGTGCCAGTGACCACCTCGCTGCCGTACAAGTCAAAGGTGTGGATGGGATCGGACGCTGACTTGTAGTGGTGTGTCGGCTTCTGCTCCAGCTCCTTCCACACAGTCAAGGAATGGTCTGAAGAGGAGCTGACTAGCATGCTGCCCTCGATGGCCTGCAGAGAGTGGGAGGGGCGGACAGCTTCAGTAGGGGCCTGGGGAACCTGTCAACCTGCCAAACTCCACCACCAGTCCAGAGTGCCTTTAATTTCAGCACTCAGGAGGCAGACCTCTTTGAATTCAAAGTTAGCCTGGTCTACACAGTGATTCCCCAGGTCAAACAGCATCTGGGAGATATATAGTGAGACCTTGTCTCCAAAATAAAAATTAAATGTTATTAATATAACCATCACTGACTGGGCTAGATAGCTGACATGAATCTCACAAGCCCATAAATCCAACACCAGTCTACACAGCAAGCTCCAGGCCACCTAAGGGTTCAGAGTCAGACTTTGTCTTAAAACACGAAAGAAATCAACCAAAAAAAGAAAAAAAAACAAAAACAAAAAACCTGTAACCACTACTCTCATTTAAGAACAGATTCTATGAAGTGTAAATAATTGAATGAAAAAAAAAAAAGAACAGATTCTACTCTAGGATAGCCAGGACTATACAGAGAAACCTGCCTCAAAAAAAAAAGTATATATGTATATATGGGGCTGGAAAGATGGCTCAGAGGTTACCTCCTAACCCTTGCAAATGACCATTCCCAGCATCTGCATGGTGGCTCCCAACCATCTGAAACTCCAGTTCCACAGAGATCTGACACTTACTTATGACTTTTGCTAGCACTGGATGAAGGTAGTACATATATACATACCCTTATAAGCCAAGTGGTGGTGATGCACACCTTTAATCCCAGCACTCAGGAGGCAGAGGCAGACAGATCTCTGTGAGTTTGAGGCCAGCCTGGGCTATAGAGCGAGTTCCAGGAAAGTCATGGCTATGCAGAGAAACACTGTCTCAAAAAAACTGAAAAACTAAAACAGAAAACAACTAACCAAACAAACAAAAACCCCACTTCTATATATAAAATATCTAGGCATGGTGGTGCACAACTTTAATTCCAGCACTTGGGAGGCAGAAACGAGGCTCTCTCTGGGTTCAAGGCCAGCCTAGTCTACATAGTTAATTGTAGGACAGCCAGGGCTCTATAGAAAGATCCTGTCTCAAAATAAATAAATAAATAAAATAAGTAAATATTTTAAAAATTAAAGAAAAAAATCCCAACAATTCTGTGCAGACACTGTGCAACACACGCCCACATTGCCCTATCTACCCTTGCCAACAACCTGTGAGGTATGTGCTGCCACTTCCTCTTTGAGCATTTACATTTGTATTTGTGCATGAACACACACGCGTGCGTGCATGTATGCCACATGAGGACACGCGCATATGCCACATGAGGGCCTCCCGTGGAAGCCATAAGGGTGTTGAATCCTCTGGAGCTGGAGTCACAGGCAGTTCTGAGTGGCCCAAGGCTTACGCTGAAAAGCAAACTCGGATCTTCTGAAAGAGCACCTGGTGCCATCCTTACTTTGCACAGGAAAACACTGAGGCTCAGAGAAGCCTCAAAGAGAACAGGGATTGATATAGGATGACCCCAGAACCATTCTGACATTTTCTTAGAATATTGGAACTTAGGGACACTTGCAACTTCCCCTGGGGCTCTGGATAGAGCTGAGGGCAGTCTATATTCCCCTGTAGCACGACCTTAGCCACCCACCATCCATGTTGGAGAGGAGTTCCAGTTGCTTGGAGAAATCCTCCCACAAACAGGCCCTATCACTCCCTTCCCGGAACTTTATGAGTAGTCCCTGAAGCCTATGATTGAATATAGAAGGCAGGAACATGATGCCCACGCCTGGGCCTGTTCCTGTCCCCATCAGGACAGTCCAGCAGGGGGCATGGACTCTGCTCAGTGGTCTCCAGGCAGTAAACAGCCTCCAGGCCGGGCTTTGTTTAACCTGAACTGGGTCACGGACAGGGCGCGACCCCTGATCCTCCAAGCAAGACAAATATGGACAAGGGTTACTCATTAGAACATCCCCATGGAGCGGTGGGGTCAGTTCTAACCCTGGTTCCTGGCCTTAGCCTGCCTCCTATGCAGCTGGTTCCTGAGCTGGCCCAAGAGGGCCACCTTCCCTGCCCATCAGATATCCATGAATAGGTACAAGGGATACGAGCATAAACCTGGCCTCACTCAGGCCAGGCTCTAAGCAAAAGTGAAGGGAGGGACCTAAGGCAGTCACCTTGATCTGTAGAATGTCCCCTTCATGGGCTGGCCAGCCTCGCAGAACCAGACCCGTGCGGGTGTCCAGCAGCACCATGAAGCCCGAGGAGAAGCCANCGGCCACTGGGGCTGACTGCCAGGGCGCGAACCAGCCCAGGGTTCAGCCCTCCACCCAGTCGGAACTCATGCTGTAGGCAGAGGGAGATTGGGCTCAATTGCCAGCCATCACCACCCCCACCCTACTTATGCCCATAAAGTCAGGAGGCCTGACCCTCCCACTCCTCCATGGACAGGAAAGTCCCTGGACTCAGGTCCAGCACAGAGCCCCAACCACAGGGCTGCCATTGCAGTGTTCCTGCTGGACTCTGAGTTTCTTCCCTGACAGGCTCCTAGAGACCCCTGGCTAGGCACAGGGAACTGCACACCTCCTGACCTGCAAGCCGGGCTTCCTGCAGTCCACAAAGCGCAAAGTGGAGTCAGAGCTGGCCATGGTGATGCTGGTGTGGGGGGCAGGCATGACAGCTACAGCGGTCAGGGGCACCCGGCTGTCTGAAGGATCCACAGTGCGAAGGGTCTTCCCTGAAAGAGGACACAGGACATTTGGGGACCTAGTGACTATCAAAGAGCCTTGGCTACTTCAAGGCCCCTGACTCACCCCATGCCTGCATCCCATCCCCCAGTGACCCACAGAAAAGACAAACGATTTCAAGGCTTTCTCATCTTCTTGTTTCCATAGCCAAGCCAGGGTCCCACCCCAAAGCGATCTCCCCTCTTCATAAAGCATGTTCTCGCCAGCTGGCGCCGCCCGCCTGCCCCAGTGCTATCTGCTCCTTTCCTCTCCAGTCACAGTTCTCTGTACAATGATGGAAGGAGATGCTGCACAAGCCCTTTGTGCGTAATCTTCTAACCAAAGTGCTTTTGGTTCTCAGAGGTGGGAAGTGGAGGCTCCCAGCAGCAGGGCAGCTTGCTGGTAAGCTGGGGAGTGGATTCAAACTTAGGTCCCACAGTTGCTAAGGCCCAGGTGTTTCATCTCACTCAATCTTCCCCTCCAAAATACGCCATTATACATTTCCCACTGGGCTCCCATTGCCAGCGGCCTGGCGGAAGCACAGTAAAGCAGCCACAGAACAGGCCTCACCTGGGCCCGCTCACCTGTGAACGGGTCCCAGACGTGCACAGCCCCATCACAGCTCACCACATACTGCGGGGCTTCAAGCTGGCCCGCGATCTTCTGTGAGAACGCCACGACCCGCTAAACGAGGCGGGGGGCTGTCTCACTGGTCCCATCCCCAGAGTTGTACAGTGGCCAGAGGCGCACAGTACGGTCCTTGCTGCCACTCAGAAAGAAGTCCTCACTGCTCAGGGGAGCCACACACTTGACAGCCCCTGTGTGGCCTAGAAAACTCTGCAGGCGGATCTGGTGGAAGTGGAAGTGGGCATCCTGCTGGCTCACACCAATCTCATATTGCCAGTATGCCAGCCAGTTCCCACTCAAGCTGTGGGCACTCCGGGGCAGCTCCCGCTTCAGGGCATTCTCTTCACTCCTGTTGCTGAGGCCCCCACCCCCGACTCCAGAGATGGGGCCCAGTGGCCCGGGACTCTCAGGTTGAGAATCAGGGATCTGGATGCGATTTCCAACTAGGATACTCCCAAAGGTCCCTGAGTGGCCATCATCCAGGAGACAGCTCCCACTCTGAGGGTCCCATTCAGGGCTGGCACTGGGCATGGTGGGCTCCATGCTGGCTGGGTTTCGAGTGCTGGGGCTGATGCTTTCCAGATACAACGCTGCCAGCTCCCCGACCAACTCGTGGTTGGGGATGATCTTCCGGATGATGTCGCCTGCGTGGGAATGAGAAAGGTCCTAAGATCAGGGAAGACAACAGACAGCTGCTATCACCTACCCAAGGGCCTAAGGTACTGACTGGGGCCTCTCTGGGCTATTTATTAAGTCCCTGTCTTTGAGCCTCAGTTTCCTTCATCGATACATAGACATGAGTGCTGTCTCTATAGAGACAGACACATATGTCCGTACAGGCAATAGACATAGAACGATGAACAAGACAGATGTGCCCTTGGAGTTTAGGATTCTGTAGGAGCATAACCTACCCAACTGCAAGGTGCATCCTATTCAAAGTGAAACCAGTAGCACACCCATCCCGTAAGGGAGGCCACAAAAATGGCAGGCTGTTCATTCCTTTGCAGATAGCTCTGGAGACCATCATATTCCCCTGTGTCCCCAGACTTGAATGGCTGGCTCCTGAGCCTTTTGTGCCAGAAAATGTTGAATCTCTTGGAAGTCACTCTCCTGGTTTTTGTTCTGTTTTGTATCAATTTGACACCAGGCACAGTTATTTGGGAATAGGAACCCTCAATTAAGAAAAGTCCCTCACCAGATTGGCTTGTGGGAGCATTTTCTTGATTAACAATTGATGTGGGAGAGCCCAACTCACTATGGGTGGCTCCACCCCTGGGGCTGATGGTCCTGAGTTCTCTAAGAAAGCAGACAGCACAGGCCTTTAATCCCAGCATTTGGGAGGCAAAGGCAGGTAGATCTTTGTGAGTTCCAGGCCAGCCTGGTCTACAGAGAAACCTGCTCAAAAAAACAAAAATAAAGGGGGCTGGAGAGATGGCTCAGTGGTTAAGAGCATTGCCTGCTCTTGCAAAGGT
>LOEQ01002208.1:49868-64536 GCA_001685075.1 Bramus lutescens | reverse complement strand
TCCTTCCTTCCTTCCTTCCTTCCTTCCTTCCTTCCTTCCTCCTCCCTCTCTCCCTCCCTCCCTCCCTCCTTCCTTCCTTCCTTTTTTTAAAATTTTTATTTTTTGAGACAAGGTCTTACTGTATAGTGATGGCTGGCCTGGAACTCTATATAGACCAGGTTGGCCTTGACTTCATCAAGATCCACACCTGCCTCTGCTTCCTGAGTACTGGGGTTAAATTCCTGCACTGCCATGTTGGCTTTTCACCTTTTTTTATTGCCATGGTACTTGTGTGGAGGTTGGAGGACTGCTTGAAGTCAGTTCCACTGTGTGGGTTCTGGGGATTGAACTCAGGAAGTAAGGCTTGATCGTAAGTACCTTTGCCTGCTTTAACTGGGTCGCCAGGCCTTCTTTTCTGGGACAAGCTAACACTGACTTTGTGGCTTAGGTTACCAAGGAGAGGACAGCGCAGTGTTTCCTGCGTGTGGATGATGAGTCAATGCAACGCTTCCATAACCGAGTGCGTCAGATTCTAATGGCCTCTGGCTCCACCACCTTTACCAAGGTATTTAGGACCCTAAGCATTGGCCTCAGCTTCCCTGCCATTCTCGGTCTGTCCGTTCCTTTCAACTCCCATGGTTGGAGCTTGCACAAGCTTTCCCAGCTTTGCCTCATATACTAATCTCCATGCTCTATGGGATGGCAACTTAGAGTGTTGGCTCAATTGGGCTTTTGGTTTTTTTTCTGGTGTTTCTCTGTGCTCTAATTGTCCTGGAATTAGCTCTGTAGACTAGGCTGGCCTTGAGCTCACAGAGATCCACCTGCCTCCCTCCCAAGTGCTGGGATTAAAGGCATGCTCCATCACCGTCTATCTCTGTTGGGCTTTATTTCTGAGAATTCAGTACAAGTATTTATCAATCTCCATCTGTGGGGTTTTGATGATGTATTTTATTTTGATGATTTTAGATTAAGGCAAAAGTAAAAGTAAAAGTTTTTAATTTGAACAAAAGTCTATATTTTGCATTTTCCTTTAGACTTGTTTTTGTTTAGTTTTGTTTTTTTGAGATAGGGTTTCACTGTGTAGCCATGACGATCCTGGAACTCACTCTGTAGACCAGGCTGGCCTTGAATTCCACCTGCCTCTGCCTCCCAAGACTGGGATTAAAGGTGTGCGCCACCACTGCCTAACCTCTTTAATTTTATAATAGCTTAGAATGTCAGTTCTGGCTTGTTAGTTTATGGAAAGAGGGTTGTTGTGATAGGGTCTCAAAGTTGGGCAGCTGTCCTGCCTCAGCCTGTCACTTATTGAGAATGAGGGTGTGCACTAGCCACCACACCTGGCTTTTGTATCCCCATGGTAAAATGGAGTCTTGTGTTATCAAGCTGGTCTTGATCTTAAGTGTTCCTCCTGCCTTCATCTCTGGAGTAGCCTTTGGGATGTGCTGCTATGCCCAGTTTCTTTTTGGGTGATGGGATTACAGGTGTGTTCAACACACCTGACTAAAATAATGTTAAATATTTGTAGACATGGACATTTTCAGCCAGCTGATTTGTTGTGGGAGTTTCTATGTGTGTTATTTGGCACACGTCTACCCTTAAGATGCCAGTAACATTCTCTCTATTAGAAGCAAACATGTCCTGAGATATATATACCCCTGGTGCGGTGACGGTATAGACGTGGCAGTCTGTTGGTGTAAAGGTTGAGAGCTCGGGGGTGTGTGAGACTGCCAGGAAGAGCAAAGAGTGAGAAGACAAGGAGCAGGTTAGGATGATGGGAACACTGAGGTGTACTGACCAGAACCAACAGTGTTGGGATGTGGACATCGAGGCTGTTAGGAACTGATGTCTGGAACTGAGCAGGTGTTTACAACGTCAGTTGCCTAAAAACAGTTTGGTTAGAGAAGGATTGAATAGGAGCCAGTGGAATTGGCAGTTTGATGTCATTGGTGACCTTAGAGCTATTTCAGAAATAGTTAGGATGGAAGCCAGGTGGTGTGGATGTGACTTTATGGGAGGTGAGTGGAGACAGTGAGGACAGTTTGCCAGAACTGGAGTAGATGGTTAGAAGCCTCCAAGAGGGACCGTCTGTCAAAACAGGGTTTTGTTTTTTTGTTGTTGTTTGGTTTTTTTGGCTTTTAACTTTTATTAGCTTTTCTTCCTTTTTTGTTTTGCATGATTTCCTTGTATGCAATGTATTGTAACCATATTACTCTCTCTTATTTTTTTAATTGATATTGTGCTCTACATTTTTCTCTGCTCCCCTTCAACCCTCTCCCAAGGTCCCCATGCTCCCAGTTTACTCAGGAGATCTTGTCTTTTTCTGCTTCCCCCATATTGCTCTCTTATTACTTTTTATTTTCTTCCCATTCCTGCTGTCCCTCCTGTAAAGGATGTTTGCGTGTGTGCATGCATGTGTGCGTGTGTGCGTGTGTGTGGTGCTGCTCTGTCACCCTCTTCCTATTCCTTTGAGGCAAGGTTTCTCCTAGAGCTTGGGGCTCAACTAGAAGCCAGTGGGCTCCAGCAATCCTCCTGTCTCTGCCCTGCTCAGAGCCTGTTGGTGGGGTGACTGAGAATTGAGGGAGGTGCTTCGCAATCGTGAAGCACATTCTAGAGTCAGGTTACATTGCTGGCTCTGTTGACCTTAGGCATGTCCTCCACCCTTGCCCTTTACCCCCTTATCTATAAAGTGAGGGTAACCATAGTTGTAGCTCTGAGGGTTTTTGTGAAAATTAATGAAATAATGCATAAAGTAAGCCAATAAGGCATTTATTAGAGATTATAAGAGCATAATGTTGGATTTGAACTTTTTTTACTCCCCTCTTCCCTGCTTTGTTTTGTTACTTGTTTGCCTGCTTGAGGCGAGCTTTATCTATAACCCAGGATGGCACTGAACGCTTTGTCATTCTGACTCAGCTTTCTAAGAACTGGGGTTATAGGTATAAGCCACCTGACTCTGATTTCAAGCCTCCACATATACATGTTCCCTCACATACATGTGTATACATACTCTTACCAACAGGTGTGTACGTCATACACAACCACACCAGAAAACTTCTAATCCCTGTCTCTCCTCCCCAGGGGAGGTTAATAGAAGGAAAATTTCCAGGAGGGCTGGCAGTGAATGCACCTTAAAGCTCCTTCTTGATTTATGTTGTGTCTGTGCTCACAAATATACACATGCAGGCCTGCATTTCTCATGTGGAATTTACTCTTTCCCACGAACTTTAGATTGTGAATAAGTGGAATACAGCTCTCATCGGCCTCATGACATATTTTCGAGAGGCTGTGGTGAACACACAGGAACTTCTGGACTTATTGGTAAAGTGTGAAAACAAGATCCAGACACGTATCAAGATTGGATTGAACTCCAAGATGCCAAGTCGGTTCCCCCCTGTTGTGTTCTACACCCCTAAGGAGCTGGGTGGGCTTGGCATGCTCTCAATGGGTCACGTGCTCATCCCCCAGTCTGATCTCAGGTAGAGCCTGCTTGACAACCTTCATGTTAGTCTCATTTCTTAGACTCTGAGAGAAGTGGCTATTTCATTACTTTTGATTTTGCTTTTTATCTCTTGTCTTGATTTTCCAAATCAGGTGGTCTAAGCAAACAGATGTGGGTATCACACACTTCCGTTCAGGAATGAGTCATGAAGAAGACCAACTGATTCCTAACTTGTACCGCTACATACAGCCATGGGAGAGCGAGTTCATTGACTCTCAGCGCGTCTGGGCTGAGTATGCACTCAAGAGACAGGAGGCTATTGCTCAGAACAGGTGGGCATTCAGGAGGTGTACCAATCTAAGGGCGGGGGGTTGGGTCATAACACTGTGTCTTACGTGGAGGTCATGGGCAGAGTATATTTTTAGAAGTTAAGACTAATTCTGCTCATCCTTGGCCAAAGAACGTTGAATATTTCTCTTTGCATGAGAAAGGATGTTAACTTCATTTTTTCTGGCAGACGGTTGACTTTAGAAGATTTAGAAGATTCATGGGATCGAGGCATTCCACGGATCAATACCCTCTTCCAGAAGGACCGGCACACATTGGCTTATGATAAGGGCTGGCGTGTCCGAACTGACTTTAAGCAATACCAGGTATATGGAATAGAGAATGGAGCGGATTTCTCCAAATCAGGATAGCTTTTGGCATCCCTGTCATTAGGGTGGTAGGCACTCAGAAGCTTCTCCGTTCTTGCCTCGTTATCCAGGTTCTGAAGCAGAACCCCTTCTGGTGGACACATCAGCGGCATGACGGCAAGCTCTGGAACCTCAACAACTACCGCACAGACATGATTCAGGCCCTGGGTGGTGTGGAGGGCATTCTGGAACACACACTCTTCAAGGGCACTTACTTCCCTACCTGGGAAGGTCTGTTCTGGTAAGGACTCTGGCTTATAGGACTTGTCGCAGCCACCTGAGCTCCTTACTGCTCTCCTTTACTGGGCTGCTGTTTCTCAGTCATCCCTGTGAGCATCTGGGAGATGGACGAGCTTCATCTTAGTTGGTTCCTCTGCCCCTCAGGGAGAAAGCCAGTGGCTTTGAGGAGTCCATGAAGTGGAAGAAGCTAACCAATGCTCAGCGATCTGGATTAAACCAGATTCCTAATCGTAGATTCACCCTCTGGTGGTCCCCAACAATCAATCGAGCCAATGTGAGTATGAGTCTTCCAAGGTGTTTTTGTTGCCTTCATTTTGTCCTAAGAACTGGCCTCCTGTGTTCTCTGGTCTCTAATGTCATTTCTCTTCCTGGCAGGTATATGTAGGCTTTCAGGTGCAGCTGGACTTGACAGGAATCTTCATGCATGGCAAGATCCCCACACTGAAGATCTCTCTCATCCAGATATTCCGAGCTCACCTGTGGCAGAAGATCCATGAAAGCATTGTGATGGACTTATGTCAGGTGGGCTGCAGTTGGGGGTGTGGATCACAGAGTCACATTAGCTTGCTATTTTGATTTTTTTTTTTTGAGACAAAATATTTCTATGTGGCCCTAGCCAAGATCTCTTTATGTATACCAGACTGACCTCACTCCTAAAGATCCACCTACTTCTGCCTCCCAAGTGCTGGAATTAAAAGCATGCACCATATGCCCAGCCAGCTTGCTTTTTTGAATATGGGAAATTTGTCCTGGAGGCACCAAGGATTAGACTCTTACTGCCTCATTTAAATTCTGTCAGCTCTCACTGTAAGTGACTTTCTGTAATAAGGTACAATCTTTCCCTCTTTCCCTCAGGTCTTTGACCAGGAACTGGATGCACTGGAAATCGAGACAGTACAGAAGGAGACAATCCATCCCCGAAAGTCCTATAAGATGAACTCTTCCTGTGCTGACATACTACTCTTCGCTTCCTATAAGTGGAATGTCTCCCGGCCCTCACTGCTAGCCGACTCCAAGTAAGTGTTCTGTAAGCTTTAGGTACTCAGGAACCTTAGTGTTACTATGATAGCCATGTTTCTTAAAGGATTAGTCCTGCCTTTCTGTTTTGTTATTCTGGCTTTGACCTTATAATCCTATTGCTCCAGCCCCCAAAGTGCTCTACAAGAGTAGGCACCAAAGCCGGGTGGTGGTGGCATGCGCCTTTAATCCCAGCACTCGGGAGGCAGAGGCAGGCAGATCTCTGTGAGTTTGAGGCCAACCTGTTCTACAAGAGCAAGTTCTAGGACAGTCTCCAAAGCCACAGAGAAACCCTGTCTCGAAAAACCAAAAAAAAAAAGAGTAGGCACCATTCCCAACTTTTTGCTTATATTCTTTTAAACTTGGAGCCAGTGTTATCCTGTAATCACTAACAATCAGATCTGCTGAATGCTTGGGGTCTTACTGACCTTTTTGTTTTTTTTGTTTGTTTTTATTTTGGTTTTCAACACAGGGCTTCTCTGTGTAGCTAAGGATCTTGCTGATCCTGAATGGGGAGGGGATGGTTTTGAGATTTAGTTGCAGTGTTTGGGAGTTCTTAGGATTCTGAGGCATTGGTTATGCTGTGGTTTCCTGGAAACCTGAACTTTTTCTGCCCTTAGGGATGTGATGGACAGTACAACTACACAGAAGTATTGGATTGACATCCAGTTACGTTGGGGCGACTATGATTCCCACGATATTGAGCGCTATGCCCGGGCCAAATTCCTGGATTATACCACAGACAATATGAGTATCTACCCTTCACCCACAGGTGTGCTCATTGCCATTGACCTGGCCTACAATCTACACAGGTGAGTTAGGGCTCAAGAGCATGGGTTTTCCATTAGCCCTGTACTTTCTATGTTTGGTTTCATTTTTTTGAAGCAGAGTCTCACTATATAGCCTTGGCTGGCCTGGAACCTGCTATGTAGACCAGCTTGGCCTCAAACTCACAGAGATCTGTCTGCCTCAGCCTCCCTGGTACTACAAGTGTGTGCCACTACCCCTACACATTAGCCCTTTTATACTAGTTGTAGTTTGCCTGGCTAAGACGAGGTGTTATCTTTCGGTCACTGACTGACTCATCTCGTCTTATGTGTATCTTAGCAGGTTATCACATAAGCCTGGGCAACTGGCTTTGTCCCTTTGCTGTGCTTTCACCCTTTTCTTGGGGCTTTCTGCCTGTGCTTAAGTTCTTGGGACCCTTTCGTCCTTACAGTGCTTATGGAAACTGGTTTCCAGGCAGCAAGCCTCTGATACAGCAGGCCATGGCCAAGATCATGAAGGCAAACCCGGCTTTGTATGTGTTACGTGAGCGGATACGCAAAGGACTGCAGCTGTATTCATCGGAGCCCACTGAGCCTTATCTGTCCTCCCAAAACTATGGTGAACTCTTCTCTAACCAGATTATCTGGTTTGTGGATGACACCAATGTCTATAGAGTGACTATCCACAAGGTGAGTGTGGGTATGCAGGCCTTAGATGCCTGGAGAGTGTATGAAGTGGATGAAGGCAGGGTGGTTATGGCTAGTCCATGTTAACTAATATACTTGTTCTTTAGACCTTTGAGGGGAACTTGACAACCAAACCCATCAATGGGGCCATCTTCATCTTTAACCCACGCACGGGGCAGCTTTTCCTCAAGATAATCCACACATCTGTGTGGGCTGGACAGAAGCGTTTGGGTCAGGTAAGCAGCTGACATGATAGTGAGACCATGGAACGTTGCCTTCTCTCATTCTTGGTAGGGGCAAGGGGGAGGTGTGATTAAAAAAAAATACCCTTTTCTCCATTGAAAGATGGCATTGCTGGGTGTGGTGGCCTCTATCTCAGTACTTGGGAAGCAGAGGGAAGAGGATTGCCATAGGTTTGAGGCTAGGCAGGCTCCATACAGTCAAAGAGGCGGAGATACTGTTTTGTGTGAATCTACCCATGAAGTACTTGTGCTAAGTGCAGAGCTTGTCCACTTACATGGCTTCTTGAACATCAGGGTTATGAGTGGGCCTATGCTCATGCCCGACACTGAAGTGGGTGCTGGCAATCCAGACTCTGGCCTCGTACTTGCCTGGCAAGCACTTGACTCAGTGACTCAGTTCCCCACCCCCAGGGAAATATTCCCTTGGAGGAGGTCCAAGCATGTGAAGGCCTTCATTTACCTCCCTACTGGGCTTTCTGTTTCCAAAGCTTATTTCTCCCTCTATTCTCTGTCTGAGAGAGCAACCAAATACCATCTTTGTAAAGGGAATGCATACCCTATACTCTTTGGCTTCCTGGACATTTGATGCCTGGCTGAGCTGTACCTAGCCAGCCACAATTTCTCTTTTTTGTCTTTTTGTTTGTTTGTTTTTGTTTTGTTTTGTTTTTCAAGACAGGGTTTCTCTGTGAAACAGTCCTGGCTGTCTTGGAACTCACTCTGTAGACCAGGCTGGCCTTAAACTCACAGAGATCTACCTGCCTTTGCCTCCTAAATGCTGGGATTAAAGGTGTGTGCCACTACTGTCTGGCTTTATTTAAAAATTTTTTGAAAATGATTTTATTAGCCTGGGCATGGTGGTACATGCTTTTAGTCCTAGCAGTTGAAAAGCAGAAGTAAGTATATCTTTGTGAGTTTGAAGTCAGCCTGATCTACATATTAAGTTCTAGGCCAGTCAGACCGCATAGTGAGATCACGTCTCTTAAAAATAAATATTATTTTGTTTTAATTTTATGTGTGAGTGTATGAGCGTGTTGGGGAGAATCAAATCTGGAACTAGAGCTACAGGCAGTTATAAACTGCCTGGTGTGGGTGCTGAGAACCAAGTTCGGGTCCTCTGTAAGAGCAGTGCAATTGAGCTATGGACCATTGCTCTGGACCCTGTCTTACTTATTTTGCTGTTTCTGAACTATAATTCAGTATTAAACATGTAGGTACCTTTTTCTAATTAATAAGTTCAGCAACCGTTTTCATGTTCACTATTGAAACAGTTTATTTCAAGATTAGGATTTTTTTTCTAGTTAATTGAGGAAGGTAGACTCAGTTTTGTTTTTTTTTTCTTGGTTGTTAGCTGGCCAAGTGGAAGACAGCTGAGGAAGTGGCTGCTCTGATCCGATCTCTGCCTGTGGAGGAACAGCCTAAACAGATCATTGTCACCAGGAAGGGCATGCTGGATCCATTGGAGGTGAGAGAGAGGTGGACACAGTAGAAGAAAGTAGGCCTGAGCGCTCTGGACTTTCGCTCTGACCTTGGACTTTGCCTTAGGTACACTTGCTGGACTTCCCCAACATTGTGATCAAAGGATCCGAGCTCCAGCTCCCCTTCCAGGCTTGTCTCAAGGTGGAGAAGTTTGGGGATCTCATCCTTAAAGCCACAGAACCCCAGATGGTTCTCTTCAACCTCTACGATGACTGGCTCAAAACTATCTCATCTTACACGGTAATTTGGCACCTTAGGAAGAGGGTCTCTCTGGGGTGGAATTGGTTCCAGGAGTCTTGGGGTTCTCCACAAGCCCCTTGATGAGATCATTTTCAAGTTCTTGAGCTACGCATATCTCTTTTGACTTGTGAGGGCTTGGCACCTGAAGAATTTGGAGATCATGCTTGCTTTGCTGTGAGGCTAGGGTAAGGAGGAGAACCCCCACAATGATGCTATCTCCATCTTCTTCCACATCTCCTTCTAGGCTTTCTCTCGTCTCATCCTGATTCTGCGTGCTTTGCACGTGAACAATGATCGAGCAAAGGTGATCCTGAAGCCAGACAAAACCACTATCACAGAACCACACCACATCTGGCCCACACTGACTGACGAGGAGTGGATCAAGGTGGAGGTGCAGCTCAAGGACCTGATCTTGGCAGACTACGGCAAGAAGAACAAGTGAGTAGGGAGGAGCCAGGGAGGCTGCTCGGGGCATAGGTTCTGGGGTTTAGAACTTTTAAGCTGTGTTTGGTAATGCATGCCCTTAATCCCAGCATTTGGTAGGTAGAGGCAAGGGGATCAGAAACTCAATGTTATCTTCAAGTACATGAGTTAGAAGAGGTTAATCTGGGCCACATGAGATCTTATCTCAAAAGAAAAGCAGCACTCAGGTGCTCAGGAAGAAATGTAGTCAATATGCAGTCTCACTATTGACCACTTGTTCTCAGTGGAAGTTACTGACGCCATTTTGAATAAATGCACTCCTTACTAGCTTGGTTTCTGTTATGTCAGGGTTTCATTATGGATCCCATGTTCTCCTCGAACTCCCAACAATACTCCTGCTTTAACCTTCCAAGTGCTGGATTATTGGTGTGTCTCATTACCCCCAATTTGGGATTTCCATTTTTGAGAACTGTCCTGTGTTGGGGCAGTTTCTGTGGAAGAAAAGAGTTGTAGATGCTGACCAGCTCAAAGTACATGTGCATTATTATGTCACTGCTTGGGGTGCAGCGGTTCTTCACAGTGTCACTGCATCCCCATGTCATGCCTTTCTTAGAAGTGTCAATTAAAGTATACCAAGCCTTACAACCTTAATTCAATCCCTAGAAGCCATAAGGGGGAGAAACCTCCCATAAGTTGTCCTTTGACCTCTGTACTTGCACTGTGCTATATCTCAGAGTAAATAAATTAAAATTAAAAATTAAAGAATTGGTGAGATTGTCTTGGCAAAGTATGTCCTGTCAACCCAGTTCTACTTTGTCATCAAGACAAAAGTGACTGGGGGAGGGATCCTGTTTAACTGACAGTGTTCCCGCAGCGTGAATGTGGCATCCCTGACACAATCAGAAATCCGAGACATCATCCTAGGAATGGAGATCTCGGCACCGTCACAGCAGCGCCAGCAGATAGCTGAGATTGAGAAGCAGACCAAGGAACAGTCACAACTCACTGCCACGCAGACTCGAACTGTCAACAAACATGGCGATGAGATTATCACCTCCACCACTAGCAACTATGAAACCCAGACCTTCTCGTCAAAGACTGAATGGAGGGTCAGGTACTGTGGAGGGCAAGAATGTTGGGTGGACAGGCCCCTTGATGGTGTTGGGTATGCTTGGGCTGAAACGCTGATGCTGCTTTCTGTTCTTTAGGGCCATCTCTGCTGCCAACCTGCATCTGCGGACCAATCACATTTATGTTTCATCTGATGACATCAAGGAGACTGGGTATACTTACATTCTTCCCAAGAATGTGCTTAAGAAGTTCATCTGCATATCTGATCTCCGTGCCCAAGTGAGTAAACTGGACCACTTGATAATTACATGAACTTTGAGGTGCTGGTTTCAAGACTCAGTGGATGAATGAGTAACTTGGAAAGGACGGTGGATCTCTGTTTGTTTAAGGCCAGCCTGGTCTACAGAACAAGTTCCAGGACAGCCAGGACTATTTCACAGAGAAACCCTGTTTCAAAACACCCCCCACCCAAAAAAAGAAAAGAAAGTGAGAAAAAGAGACATCACAAACAAGAGGGTATCAAAATATTTCACAAAACTATGACAATTAAGAGAAAATACTGGAGTAGAATTTATTGGCAGAGAATAACAACTAGATTCAAATATGTGCTTAGTCAAATCTTATTGCTGCGTACTTTATGATACTGAAATAGGAAAGAGCAGGGCCTTTTTTCACATTACTCAACAAAAGTAAAATCTAAATAGAGTAAAACTATGGATATAAAATACTAAACTGTTAGAAAATACTGATAATCTTAGTGTTGAGAAAACCTTTCGCAACATCAAACACAGCTGGGTGGAGTGGTACGCTCCTTAATCCTAGCTAGCGCTTGGACAGCTGAGGCAAGAAGGCTGCTGTGAATTTAAAGGCTAGATTTCACTACCAGCCCAGACAGCTGTCTTAGTTTGATATGGTAGCACAGGCCTCTGAGCCAGCTTCTGTGGCCCAGCTGCTACCAAATGAAACTTTCTCAAAGAAATAAATGAAAACCCATTCTAGACTTGTGTGAAAATGTCAGCCTGGCCAAATTATTCCATAGGTAAAGGTATTTGCCAAGTCTGTTGGCCAGTTTGAGCTCCAGAATCTATATGATAGGAGAGCGCTGACTTCTGTAAATTGTCCTGTGGCCTCCACATTTCCAGTGTGACACATATGTATACTCATGCATATTCATACACTGAATAAGTAAATGGTTTAAGTTTAAAATAAAAATCTAGAAATTGTCCTTGGGCCACAGATGACTCAGATAAAAGTGTGCTGCACAAAGCTGAAAACCTGAGTTAAGTCCCCAAATCCCACTGTGGAGGGGAGAACCAGCTCCTCAGAGTTATCCTCTGACTCCCACATACACACCATGGCATTTATTCGTCTGTGGGTACACACATAGTAATAGAGTTAAAAAAAAAAAGACAGTCTCCTTTAATAACACAGTGCCATGTGAGTTTGAGGCCAACTTGGTCTGTATAGTGAGTTCCAGGATAGCCAGAGCTACCTAGTGAGGCCCTGTCTCAGAGAGAGAAAGAGACAAATTTAAAGGAAAGAAAAATATTCTAGAGAAAGCTCAATCACAAAATGCTTGCATGGCATGCTCTAAGGCCCTGGGTTCAGTTTCTTGAGAAGAAAAAAAAACTTGAGGCTGGTGAGCTGGCTCAGAAGGTAAAGCACTTGCCACAAGCCTGACACCCTGAGTTTGATTCTGCAGAACCCTGTAAAAGTGGAAGGAGAGAACCTATTCCACAGACTTGTCCTCTGACCTTCACACTCACTCAGTGCCACACGAGTCCTTATATACATGTGCAGAATTACAAAAAGTTAAAAATGTTTTTAAATTACTTTTATATGCATTTTTGCCTTCATGTATGCCTGTGTGAGGGTGTTAGATCCCCTGGAACTGGAGTCACAAACAGTGTGAGCTGCAATGTAGGTTCTGGGAATTGAATCTGGGTCCTCTGGAAGAGCAGTCAGTGATCTTAACTGCTAAGCCATCTCTCCAGCCCATACATATACATGTATGTGTGTGTGTGTGTGTGTGTGTGTGTGTGTGTTGTCTGCGTCGTATGCATGCAGTACTTGTGGAGTGCAGCAGAGAGTGTCAGATGCCCTGGAACTGGAGTTAGTTGTGAGCCACCATGTGGATGCCAGGACTCTGTCTCAGGTCCACTGGAAGAGCAACCAATACTCTTAACCACTAAGCCATCTCTCCAACTCCAATGATAATTTTTAAGACCTGGGTTTAGTAGGTAGAGGTACTTAGCCACCAAACCTAATAACCCAAATTTGATTCTCCCAGATCATGGGGGTGTTTGGGATGGGGTTTGTGTGTTACATTTTGACCAAGTAACCAGATGATTCTGTCCCAGTGGTTTTTGACTGTATTTTGAAAAACCCACCATTTTCTTGGGAATGGGAAGAAATTCTGGTACTCCGAATTGTACTGAGAATAGTTTCTGATCCCCTCATCTCTAGATTGCAGGATACCTATATGGGGTGAGTCCTCCAGATAACCCTCAGGTGAAGGAGATCCGCTGTATTGTGATGGTGCCACAGTGGGGCACTCACCAGACTGTGCACCTGCCCAGCCAGCTGCCCCAGCATGAGTACCTCAAGGTTTGTGATGGTGGTGGAGCCTGGGAATTGAACTTATTGCAGTGTTACCATGATAGGTGACATTTGTCTGCACATAAGTCGAGCCGCTCCTTATTGCTCTTTGCCTGCAGGAGATGGAACCCTTAGGTTGGATCCACACTCAGCCTAATGAGTCTCCCCAGTTATCACCCCAAGATGTCACCACTCATGCCAAGATCATGGCTGACAACCCATCTTGGGATGGTGAGAAGACAATTATCATCACCTGTAGGTGGGTGTGGCCCTCCTTGAGTGGAGATATTATATTATAGGGCAGGTATTGAGGTCAGGACCTGAATTAGTGGCCTGAGTGCTCAACCTGTCTTTTTCCTTCCCCCGTAGCTTCACCCCAGGCTCCTGCACTCTGACAGCCTACAAGCTGACCCCCAGTGGCTATGAGTGGGGCCGGCAGAACACTGACAAAGGCAACAATCCCAAAGGCTACCTGCCCTCACACTACGAGAGAGTCCAGATGCTCCTGTCAGACCGATTCCTTGGCTTCTTTATGGTTCCTGCCCAGTCCTCCTGGAACTACAACTTTATGGGTATGTGGTTGTGGAGGAGACAGAAGCTAGTGCTCTTGTCTCTTGGGGTCTGACTGCCCAAGGGCCCAGGTCTGGTGAGGCAGGGAGACCTTGTTAACATCTGATGTTTCCCCTTCTCTAAGGTGTTCGGCATGATCCCAACATGAAATATGAGCTGCAGCTGGCAAACCCCAAGGAATTCTACCATGAGGTCCATAGGCCCTCCCACTTCCTCAACTTCGCCCTCCTGCAGGAGGGTGAGGTCTATTCTGCAGACAGAGAGGATCTCTACGCCTAGTTACTTCTTGCTTCCTTCTCCTTCAGATTCCCCAAAGGCTGGAACCTCTGACCCTCCCCACAGACAAGCTACTGACATTCAGCAGCCTGGCCCCTTTGTGTTTTGTGCTTGTGTTGATAGACTGTAATTCTGAACAAAATGTAATAAATTTTGTATAAATAGGAGTGCTTTTGTTTTCTTGCTCTCAAGAGTTCAAATTCTGGGTATTGATTACTCTGGGGACTGGCTTGGGCAATTCACAGCAAGGTACTGCCCCCCCCCTTCAGGGCTTTGAATATACCCTAGACTCAGCTGAGTTGGGTCTGGCCTTCACACTCTACTTTGGCCATATTTCATGGTTTCTCTGTACTTGGAAACCCACCTATTTTAACATTGCTACTAGGACTCTGTGGTCCTGTAGCTGTAGTGTCCAGCCTTGTCCATTTGTAAACTTGTCGTTCTTGATAGAGCAACAAGCGCTTAGGTGGCTGTGCCTGCAGTCCGGTAGAGGCTGTTTGCTGACCTTCAATCCTTACCTCTCTGGATAGCTTGGCAGCCTAGACCAGGGGCGGAGCCTGTATCAGGCGCTATGGGGAGGGCTTTCCTAAAGTGACCACTTAGAGCCCTGGTCCTCAGCTCTTGGTTGTCCTGTATCCAGTGGCCTTGTAGGTGGACCAGAACTGGGCTCAAAGGGCGCAGGGCACTCTCCCACCCCAGGGCCTTTCCCCCTTTTGCTCCTCCCTTGTCGCTTCTTCTCCGCCCCTTATGGGCCTAAACTTCCTGGGCCGGAACTGTTTGGCTTGTTCCTGTCCCAGTTGAGGGTGGGGGCGGCTTTTGGCCTTAGGAGAGAAAAAAAAAATGGAGCCCAGGAGGGCAGCGTCCGGATCACCCAACCAGGGGTGTGCTGTGGGCGCGGGGTCAGCCGCGGAGCTCGTGTACCATCTAGCAGGGGCCCTAGGGACTGAG